>SJYA01010841.1:0-13257 GCA_006410615.1 Neotragus moschatus
TAGGAGTTTTATAGTATCCAGTCTTACATTTAGATCTTTAATGCCTTTTTAGTTTATTTTTGTAAATGACAGTTTGACTCTGTTACATGAACTGTCCATTTTTTCCCAGCAGCACTTATTGAACAGAGTGTCTTTTCTCCACTGTATCTTCTTGCCTCTGTTATCAGGTATTAATTGACCATAAGCGGGTGGGCTTATTCCTGTGCTCTGTCTTGTTCCATTGATCTGGGCATCTGTTTTTGTGCCAAAGCCATGCTGCTTTGATAACTGAAGCTTTACAGTATAGCCTGAAGTCAGGACCGGTGATGTTCTTCTTTCTCAGCTCGGTTCTTCTTTCTCAAGATTGTTTTGGCCATTCAGGGTCTTCTGTATTTTCATACAAACTTTAAAGTCCTTTGCTCCGGCTCTGTGAAAACTCCCACTGTATTCTGACAGGGGCTGCACCGAATCTGCAGATTGCCTTGAGAAGAGCAGTCACCTTAGCAGTATTGGCTCTTCCAATCCCAGAACACGGCCGACGGTCCCTCCGTTTGTCTTCCTGCGTCTTCGTGTCATCTTCAGTTTCGTTCATCAGAATCTTCCAGCTTTCTGAGCACAAGTCTTTTGCCTCCTCAGGTAGGTGTAGTCCTAGATATTTTATTCTTTCCGATACAGTGACAAATAGGATTGCTTCCTTAATTTTTCCAGCATTTCATTGTTCGTGCATAGAACTGCAAGAGATCTCCGCCTATTAATGTTGTGTCCTGCAACTTTAACAAGGTCAGTGATAAGTTCTGGCAGCTTTCCGGCAGCATCTGTAGAATATTCTATGTTCAGTATTATGTTGTCTGCAAACCATGACTGTTTAACCTCTTTTCCGATGTGGCTTCCTTTTATTTCTTTTTCTTCTCTGATTTGCCACGGCTAGAACTTCTAAAACTATGTTGAATAAAAGTGCCGAGAGTGGTCACCCTTGTCTTGTTCCTGATCTTGGAGGAAATGCTTTTAGCTTTCCACTGTTGAGTACGATGTGAGTGTAGGCCTGTCATATGCGGCCTTTATTATGCTGAAGTAGTCTCCCTTTATGCTCTCTTTCTGGGTTTTTTTTTTCTTTATGATAAAGAGATGTTAAGTTTTACCAAAAGTTTTATCTGCATCTATTGAGGTGACCATATGGCTTTTATTCTTCAGTTTGCTAATGTGGTGTATCTGCACTGATTTGCAGATACTGAAAAGTAAGGAAACCCCACTTGACTGGGATGCATGGTCCTTTTAATGTACTACTAAAGTCAGTTTGCTAGTATTTTGTTGAGGGGTTTTATGTCATTGTTCATCAGTTATATTGATTTGCAAATTTTTTTGTGTGATATCTTTGTCTGGTTTTGATATCAGGGTGATGCTAGCTTCATAGAATGAGTTTGTTAAATATTCCTTCCTGTGCAAAATTTTGGAATAACTTCAGAGGGATAGGTATTAACTCTTCTCCAAACATTTGGTAGAATTTACCTGTGAAGCCATCTAGTCTGGACTTTTGTTTGTTGGGATTTTTAAGATTACTGATTCAATTTTGTTACTGGCAATTGGTCAGTTCATAGTTTTAATTAATTAATTTCACTGGAGGATAATTACAATATTGTGATGGTGTCTGCCACACATCAGCGTGAATCGGCCACAGGCATACATGTTCCCCTCCCTCCTGAACAACCCCCCCAGCCTCCAGGTTGTTGCAGGGCGCAGGCTTTACGTTCTCTGGGTCATTCGTCAACTCCCACTGCCTATCGAGGCTATTTTCTCAAACCATGGTACTCTCTCCTTCTCCCACTGAGTCCAAAAGGCTGTTCTTACGTCTGTGTCTCCTTTTATTCCCTGCACAGAGCATCACTGGTACCATCTTTCTAGCGTCCACAGATGTGCATTCATGCATGGAATCTTTCTCTTTCTAACTTACTTCATTCTGCATAATAGACCCTAGGTTCTTCCACCCCGTTAGAACTGAGTCAGATGTGTCCCTTTTTATGGCTGAGTAATGCGCCATTGAGTACACGTCCTGCAATTTCCTTATCCGTTCATCTGCTGATAGGCATCTAGGTTGCTTCCATGTTCTCGCTGGTGCAGTTGGTGCTGCGGTGAACGCTGGGGTACAGGTGTCTTTTTCGGTTCTGGCTCCCTCAGGGTACATGCCCAGGAGTGGGACTGCTGGGTCGCACAGTCGTTTTATTTCTAGTTTTTCAAGGAATCTCCATAGTGCTCGCCAGTGGTTGCATCAGCTTGCATTCCCACCAACAGTGTAAGAGGGCTCCTTTTCCTCCACACCCTCTCAGGTCGCATCTTCTCTCTTACTGGTTAGGATCTAGGGGACTGGAGCCTGCCCATCAAGTGGTCCCCAGTAACCCCTCGGGCCCCAGGGCCCAGGTGAGTCCCCTGCTCGGTGACACCCCAGGCTGTCACACGTCCTCACTGGGGAACAGAGTGCCGTCCGTGCCACCCTGGGGCCTGGTCTCTCCTGGAGACCGTGTCTCTGGACCTGTCCCTCCTGCTGATTTAATCGGGGTCCTTTCATGCTAGCAAGCCGTCCCCACGACCTTCACAGCTTCTCTGAGCCTGACGATGGTCTCAGGGACCCTGACGCACCGGGAGAGGCGACGGTCTGCTCCAGGAGTGCTCAGGCCGACAGTCCTGCAGACGCGGTGCCAGACGCCAAGGCTGCTGGGATGCCTCAGGGTAAAGGCCGGCCCTCGGTCCCCAGGCAGCACTGCAGGCTGGTGGCAGTGCAGGGTGGCCCTGGTCGGTGACCACCTGACCCGACACCTCGTGGGGAGCAGGTATCTCAGAGGTTACCAGCAAGATCCAGAGCTGAGGAGTCCCGCATGCCCATGTGTGCTGAGTCGCTCAGTCCTGTCCGACTCTGTGACCCCACAGACTGCAGCCCCCCAGGTTCCTCTGTCCATGGGATTCTCCAGGCAAGAGTACTGGAGTGGGTTGCAGTTTCCTTCTCCAGGAGATCTTCCTGACACAGGGATCAAACTCACGTCTCATGTGTCTCCTCCACTGGCAGGTGGGTTCTTCCCCACCAGCATCACCTGGGAAGCCCGAGGAGTCCCGGAGCCAGGCTCACCTCCCAGCCTCTGCACACGTGGGGAAGACTGGGAGTCATGGTGGGCCTCCTTCTATAAAACGAAAACCATATTGCCCGTCTCCCACTTTGAATGTCACAAAGCACAAGAAATCTGGCACCTGTCTGACACCCAGCAGCGGCTCAAGAAGTGTCCTTCCTGGGAGGGCTGCAGACTTCTGTGTGGGTTCCTGGGTGCGGGGGCTTCTAGATGCAACTGGTTAGGCTCCAAAGGCAAATGTGTGGCCCAGCTGCAAGCAGGCATGCCCACAGTGGGTGATGGCACCCATACTTGCCCTGCTCAGCGAGCTTGCGGGAGGCTTGGGCCAGGAAGTCTGCAAGGCACCCAAGCGCCCAAACTTTCCCCAGTGCACAGCCTTGGCCCCAGCCCGCCAGCTGGAGGGAGCCCTGCAGTGGCCTCCAAGACCCCATTTGGGAGCCCCCACTGTGACCATGCTCTTCTCCCCCGATCCCTCCACCCCACCCCCCACATCACAAATCTCCCCTCCAAGCCTCCCAGGCTCCTTGGGACCAGCTGGGGGCCCCAGAAAAAGGTCCTGCTCTGTAGCCACCTACCCCCACTGGGACCCTGGGTGCACTCCTGACTTCCCTGAGTCCCACTGTCCTCTAAGATGAAGAGAAGTATCGAGCTGGGAAGGTTGCCAGATCGACCCAGGAGCAAGTGGACACTGTCTGCTGGGTGCCTGGAGGTCCATCCATCCACTGGGACTGAAGCTGAGTGGCACAGGAGGGCCAGTGCCCACCTCTCCCAGGACGGCCCCTGAGAACCGGGCAGCCTCACTACGTGGACAGCCCTGGGGTGACAGCATCCGTCCCTCTGGGCAGCAGGTCTGGCCTCGGTCACCAAAGCCCTGGGAGGTGGAGTCAGCCAGGCTTGGGCAAGGCTGGAGGCTTTCTGCAGGACCCTGGGTGGACCCTGGAGGCAGGTTTCCACGTGGGAGTCTGGATGGGGCAGGGGTGAGAGGCACCACAGACGGGAGAGTCCAGGGGCAAACGGGGCCTCCATCGGGGTTACAGGCGGGCAGAAAGACGAGGCACTGGCCACGAGGACCCCGGGGCCTGGATGACCTGTCTCCTCTCGGAGCTCTGCTGTATGAAAAGTTGCTGAAGGCTCCTTCCCCATGCTCCCCCTGCTGGAGCCAGTCTTCCAAGTCAGGGTCAAAGCTGGTGGGTCACTCCAGGTCCACCCCACCCCCGTCAGCCACATTGGCATCAGAGTCTTTTTCATACACACCTGTGAATGGCTGACAGCAGCGGTCAGCCCAGATAAGTCATCTCCAGCAGCTGCTCTTTGCAGGCCCTGACCCAGTGACAAGGACAATATGACCACCGGGAAGCCCAGGTCCTGCCCAGAGTGGGTCCCAGCCCAGGGTAATAGCAGAGCCCACATGGCTAAAGGCCAGCAGGCCCAGAGCCCCTGCCTCTGGGGGAGCTCCTGTCTGCTGCTGTGAGTGGAGACACCCCCACCTTCCAGACAAGCCCAGGTCACAGGAACAAGGCCTGGGCCTGCTCACACATGGCTACGCTTGGCAAACATGGGCCCCGAAGACCCTGGGTCCAAGCCCACAAGGCCCTGCAGGGCCGGGTCAGCTCCTGATCCTACCACGAGGCGTCTGCCTGATCCCAGGAGTGGACGAGCTGAAGCTTCAGCCACTCCGATGAGAATCTGAGTGGTGAAGGCCCAGGTCACCCAAAGCCAGAGCTGCGTCCTGCCCAGTGCTGGCAGAGGACGAGGCTGCACGGAGCGTCCACTGCCACAGGTGGCCTGGCCCGCCCTGGGGAACTTTCTAGGCCCCAGAGAGTCCCACCCAGGACACTCCGGTCTGTCGCCTCTGCTTGGTAGTGCTGAATCGGGCTCCTCTGTTTCTCAGAAGCGCCTGCCCCTTCACTGGCCCCAAGAGAACCGGGGGAACAAACAGCATATCAGGTCTGAGGGGCCAAATTGGGCCATGATCACGAGGGAGGTGCCTGTGGTGTGCAGACTGTTTGCCAAGGGCCCCGGCCCTGCCGGCACGCTCCTGGCCAGGGGACAGGGCTGACACGCTGAGGGGAGTCCTGCCCACTTCCCAGGGTGCAACAGAGAGAGACCCTCTGAGCACCTGAGCCGGTGACGGCGACTGGAGCGTCTTGCAGATCTCCATGACGACTGCATCCGATGAAGCTGCGTGCACCCCCCCCACACACTCCAGGCTTTAGAGCTGGAGGCGGCCGGCCACCACCCCACCGCCCCACGTGGGCTCCTGCTGCCCCTGCCTCTAGAAGCTGCCCCCTTTTCATCCCAGAACCTTATGATGAACACCCGGCTAATACAGACCGAACACTGACCAGCGCCAGCAGATGTGGACCACGGAACACTCGTCTCGATTCGGTTGGAGTCTTTGTAAAGAGGCACGGGGGTTGCCACGTCTCTGGGACCTTGGTGTCGGGAGGCCTAAGCCTGCGAGAGGGTTTCAGAGGTGCTGGGTGCCCAGGCCAGCCTCCACCTCCCTGCATGGCGCCCTGTCAGGGCCACAGAGCGCCCGACGTGTGCAGGAGAAGGAAAGAGACGCGCTGGACTGCAGGGAAATTCGGGGCAGACCCGGCGTGGCTCCACAGCCGGCCTGCTCCAGCTACCAGCGCGGCTGCGAGGACCATAAATTAGCATCAATTAATTAACACGAGCCCTATCTACCCATTAATGGCATTTAGTATATCCGGAGAAGTGCTACCAGGTAATGGAGCTGCTGCAGAGAAACGTAATTTAGAAACAGAGCCGGGGGGGCCACTCACCTGCGTCCAGCAGCAGCCAGGGCGGCGCGGAGGCACCAGCGCTTCCCCTCTGCAGCATCCTCACAGGAACGGCCTCCGGAGAACAGCCCGGGGCCCCCAGACCCAGGGCTTCAGGCCGAGGGTGTGTGGAGGAAGGAACCCCCTTCCTCCACGCTCAGTAAGGTCAGACGTGAGTCAGGTCCTGGGGAACTGGCAACGCCCCTCCCCTCGCGTCACCCCGGTACCTCACAGCAGGAGACGCCGGACCTGGCCCGCTCCAGCCGACCTGCTCCCGGGCAGGTCAGCCAGGCCGAGACGACCCTCGGTCACCGCGCCACCGCGGCTTCAGTGGGTGAGCTCGGAGCTGCTCCTAACGCTGCCTTTCCTCAACAGCAGATGAACTCTCCCAAGCGAGCTCAGGAGAGAGCCGCCCGCCACAGGCTGTCAGCCAGGACCCTGGGGGCACCTGCCCACCGCGCGAACCAGCCTCCGTGCTGGACACCCGAGATGCCAAGGCGGGCAGACGGGACCCACCCGGGCGACAGGGTGTCCTGCTAAGCTCGGGGCCCTGGCTCCCCACTCTGTCTCTGCAGGCACTCCGTTCTGTCTGTCCTCTTGGAAAACCATTCTGCAGCCGTCGGTAAACCAGAGGCGCTGTGCTGAGCACCCTGCCCTGGAGAGGCCGGCCGCGACCATGACGTGGGGCTGGGGGCGGGGTGGAGCCTCGACAGCCAGATGAACACGGAGCGCGTGGAGAGGCAGAGGTGCCGGTGTACTCAGGGGAGGCTTCCTGGAGGAGGAGGTCTCCAAACCTGGGAGTTGGGGGTGTTCCAGGGACCAGCCCAACTCCGGGTTCCCGCCTTGCACTCACGATAGCACGGTGGGCAGTTACCGCGGGAGGGGCCCCGTGGGCAGCAGAACATTCCAGTGAGACCAGGCGCTCAGGAGGGAACCAGCACACACACACACACACGTTCCCATGGAGGGAGCCCGGGGTGCAGGCCCCAGAAGGACTCCGCCAGGCTAGGACAGAGGGCTGGAGGGGGCCTCCCTGGGCAGGAAAGGTCAGCGGCGATGGTCAGGCCCTGAGTGATGTTCTAGGGAGGAGCAGCGGGTGCCTACGCCATTCTAAGGGGAGCCGGGGCGGGGAGCTCCTGGCAGCCAGCCTGGAGGCAGTGGCCCTCCGAGAATGACGCTGATGTGTGCCCAGGGAACTCCACTGATGGTGCTGCAGACAGACCTGGAGGATGGCAAGGGGTGTTTGGGAGACGGATTTCCAGGAGGCTGGGCACAGGGTCAAAGCCAGAGGCTGTCCTCAACACAGCCCTGGTGGAGGCGGGCAGGGCAAGAGAAAGCTCCAGGGATGGAAGGGGGTTCAGGGCCAGAGCCTGGGGCTGAGCAGCTGGGACGGGCTGTGGCCGGAGAGAGGCTGGGCAAGGACCCAGAAGAACGGGGTGCCCGGCCCACTGAGAGCCCCCTCCTCTGCTGCCTTGATTGGTGTGGACCGTCCGGCACCCCCAGGATGTGAGCCCAGGAGGCCACTGTCTCACCTGTCTCTGTGTCCACACGCTCCCCAACTCCCTGTCCCACGGACACGTGGAGGCGGAGATGCGGGGGCTGGGTCTCCCCTGCTCCTGCCTCCTTCAAGACGCTTGGAAAGACAGCCGGGTCCCTGGGAGGAGTCCCTCCAAGGCCAGCCCTCCAGGGAGGAGGCTGACCCCACAGCGGGTGGCACACCAGGACCGGGGACCTACCGGGAGGCGTGTGATGTCCCCAGGGCCACCTCACCACAGGCCGCCATCCCACGCCCAGCAGATCCAGAATCCCCCGCCCGAGGGTGCGGCGAGGCCTCGGGGGAGCCGGAGGAGTCCCGCCGGCCTCGGTGGGGACAAAAGCGATTCCACGCCATGCTCCTGCCAGCCTCTGGCACGGATAAGGAAACGCTCCAAAGCCTGCGGGCACCCTCCACCACATCCGCGGGGTGAAGGAGGGAAGGGGCTGGCTGCCCAGATCCACTGCCAGCAGCCAGGACGTTTGCGGGAAGCTGGGCCTGGGAGACAGCGTGTGCGGCCTGCTGGGAGCTTCCATCAGCGCCCCTCCAGGGTGGAACCCGAGCCGAGGGGCCCCTGGAGGGAGGAGCAGGCGGCTGCTGGAGGCCTCCCGGGCGCTATGGGCACCCTGGGGTAGGCTGCGCGGTGCTGGCCCAGCTCTGGGGCCTACGGATGGCATGCCAGGCTGCAGGGACAGACGGACCACCCTGCCCCAGGCACTCTCGGCCCTAGGAGTCAGTCCAGGCCACAGTCCTCCAAACACACACGGCCCCCAGGCCCTGCGGCCGCCCCCGGGCGCACGGGAACCTGCCCCACGGCCCCCTCCTCAGCCGCTCTCCTCCGGCACCCAGGGCTCTGGGTGACAGGTGGCGTGCGGTGGAGGTCATTAACTCCAGAGCACCACCGCTTTAATGCAGAAACGAGCCCTTCTACATCAGCGCAGCTGCGGAGCTATATAAAGAAATGGGGATTTTAATGTTTTGCTTTTCTTCCCTTTTCTAGTGCCACATTATCATAACATTTTCCCATAATTACGCCCATAAAAGTCACCTGAAAATACTTCATGCCACAGAGACTGATCTCCACATATCACTCTGGCAACGTCGAGGGGCAGGTCCAGAGCAAGGAATTCCAGGGCACGGGTCAGCCCGGACGCCTGGTGCCCAAGGCTCGGCCAGCTGAGCAGCGGCCCGTGGCCTCCTTCCTGGCTGTGCTGTGCCCCAGGCTCGACGAGAGGGGTGAGAGGCCCCCCGGGGGAGCCCTGCAGGGTGCGGCCCCTCCTGGCCACGCAAGTGAGGGGAAGGGTCCGGGAGCACCGATCTGCCTGGCTGGCTTCCGGGGGCAACCTCTCCCCACCTCACGCCCACCCCTGGGCATGGAGTTCCACTAACACACACCCACCAACAGGTACCCTGTCTCTCTATGGTCGAAAGAAACACACGGGCACATCTTCTCCTGCCAGAAATTCATCAAATAAAAAACTCAGTAGGAGGGGGGAAAAAGACAAGAAATAAACGTCTGAATGGCATCACTTCATTAAGTTTCCAGTACTTTCAACTTTACCTCTTGGAAAACCCCAGAAATAAAATGTGAACAGCAGGAAAGGGGCCTAATCGCCCCTAAATATGCAGTGAGTTGTATTTGTAAGGAAAAGGCAGCGCCAGAGAGCCCACACTTGGTCAGTACGCTAATGGACCAACAATTCAGAAGGTGTTTGCAGTTTCCTCTTGTAGTTGTGTGCAAACGGTGACGCGAGACTTAACTTGAAGCTGCCATTCAATCCTGATGAGATTTATTCAGAAAAAATCAAAAGTCAAAAACAGACTCACACTGCCTCTCCCACCCTGCTCCCTTGTAGTTTAAAATACAGACTTCCCTCCCCACGTTCACACGCTAGGAATGGCTGTCCATCAAGCCTGTCCAAATGGGGGCCTCGCAGTCTACACGAAAGCACAGCCTTCTCCACCTGCGGCTTAAATCCTGCGCACGAATATCAAGTCAAGGCTTAGGGTCCTGAGGCAGCCTCTGGCTCCCCGTTCTCTCCACCTCTCTCATTGTTATTTCAGCCTGATGCGACGAGCTGACTCACTGGAAAAGACTCTGATGGGAAAGACTGAAGGCAATAGGAGAAGGGGGTAGCACAGGATGAGACGGTTAGGTGGCATTACCGACTCAATGAACACAAAGTTGAGCAAACTCCGGGAGACAGTGGAGGACAGAAGAGCCTGGTGTGTTACAGTCGGTGGGGTCGCAGAGTCAGACACGACTTAGTGACTGAACATGCTGCAAGCTAGCACGAGAGACAGCATCTCTGAGGCCTTAGGACGAGCCCAGCATACAAGCAAACCGCCCTGGTTTGGCCAGAGCTGTCCCTCTCTAGCCAAGAACCGAGTCCAGACAGACCTCTTGGCTCCGGATATGCTAAGGGGAGGAAGACCTAGGCCAGCACTTTCCAAGCCGCAAGGACAGAGATCTCCCCCCACCAGGGAGAAGGAGAGTTTCAGGGTCTCATCTGAGCTCTTCACCTCCCCAGGACGCCTCTTTGTCGAGCGCCCAGCCCTGCTGTAACGGGAATGTACACAGACACGGAGTACGCATCTTGAAAGAAAGCCATCGAGGGCCCCATTCCCCTTGCTGCTTCTCCTGGCAATTCTTCCCCAACAGGAGAAAATGACAAGGCTGTGTCACTATAGCAACTAACCTAATTGGTGGACTGCAGGTCTTTCTCCAGCCAGAGGGTGGAGCCCGTGTCCTTAAACAGGAAGCTCAGCGGGCTGCAAAAAAGCCAGGCTTTCAGGGGCCAGGCGCAGCAGCGCACCCCTCACTGAAAGCCAGGCCAGGAAGCATTCCAGCTCCCCTCCAGCAGAGCCAAGAAGCGAGCACCTTCTGTGCTGCAGCGAAATGCACAGGCTGAACTGGCAGGACAGCTGAACCCCGTGTGCTGGGTTACCAGTCTCCCTAATCAACGACTCAAACAGATCTTCTCCAAAACACAGAGACACTTCGGGTAATGAAGATCCTGACAGATAACAAAGCCAATGCACAAACACAGGTGCTAAGTACTCTTCTTCATCCCAGATATGCTGGAAAAGAGAGTGACATCCCAGGGACTGTTCCATTCGCATTTTATTTGCTTTATCAATTTTAAAGAAGAAGTGGGGGGGGGGTTCTTTTTTCTCCAAGACTGCTGTTCCAAGCTGTCACTCATTATTATGCCTAGTATTCCAGTGCCATGCGTTAATTCCTCCAAGTGCATATGTCTACTCTGTACTTTACCGAAAGGTTTTAATCTCCCCAAGTGCCTTTCTGGTGTAATGGGGTGTGTCCACAAACGTTATCTTATTCTCAATTATCGCATTCCATGGAGACAACCATAAAAATGTGGTGAACCCAAGCTTCCGCTATTGATGCTTTCTGCCATTCTGGATAATAACATGCTTTTTACCACATGTCCTCGTCCTGGTGGAAGAGCTGTTTCTAGAATGCCCTGGAGGCTTCCGAAAGGCAGCCTGAGTGTCCCACGGGACGTCGGGTTCCACCGAGTGTCTGAGCAGCGGGCTCAGTGCACTCTGACCCCCGCCGGGAGCAGGCGGCCCGTGGCAGAGTTGTGAGTGTCAAGGCGGCAGAGACAGGGGTTCCCTTTCAGGTTCAAGCAGTGCTGGCGCGGGGGTGAAGCGAGCAGCGGCTGCACACAGGGCGAAAGGCGACAAAGGAAGGCCCGGGCTGGTGTACCTGGGGCGGGAAGTGTTGAAGCCACGGCGGAGGTGTCACACACTTAACAACAATTAGCGGTTGTTCTTTTCCCCACCCTGACGGCTGCCTCCCCAGCCAGCCTGTGGTTGCCGGGTTCTCACCGCGTATTCTCCCCAGAGCCAGCAAGGGACAGCGGCCGGCGGACGCGGACAGGGACACAAATCGCTTCCCAACACGCCGGTTGTGGTTGTCACCCCTTCCGTGCCGCCACCAGGAAGGGCATCCACATGGCACCTCCTCTCGAGTCCCAAGTTTACCTGCCCCGGGGACCCTGCCCCAGGGCCCCGAGATGGCCGCAGGGAGCTGGGGAGAGGACACAGGCCTCCTCCCTCAAGCCCCAGATCCCCTCCCCCTCCAGGCAGCCAGCCCCGAACACACTAGGAGAGGCCCCCGGGTGCATCCCCAGGGAGGCAGTGCCAGCCCGGGCAGCTGGGCTTGCGACCCTGCAGGGAGCCTTCCGGCTCCGAGACCCCTCCCCACCGCAGCGCGGCTGGCAACTGTAGGGAAATGCACAGCCGGGCTCAGACCGGCCACACCACTCCCGCTCTGAGCACGGATTCCCCAGGGTTCCGGGTGGGGGGGAGGGGCTGTCCCAGAACTGGGCACCCGCGCGCCCAGGGTCTCCATGGCCCGCTGCGGTCCCATTTCGGGGAGCGCGAAGGCTCGGGCTGGAAGCTAGGAGGCCGAGCGAGGGCTGCGAGGTGGTGGCGGGGAGCGTGGTACGCCGCCGGCCTCTCTCATTTTTTTGTAAAGAATCCATATTTTTTCATCGCCTCCCGCGCCCATGGCAATTCTCCATGACAGGTGTTCCTCAGCGCCCGTCCCTTCCTCCTGCTGGGGTGGGAAGGGACCTGGACCCTGTGCCAGGCGGCCGGCGGGGGAAACCTACCCCACCCCCAGCCCTCGCCATTCTGGCTGGGAACCCATACTCGGACGCTGACCACTCCCCACCCGCCCCAACCAGCCGCGAACCCGTGTCTGGAGCACTGACCACTCACCCCCACCCTAGTCCTTAGGTTCAATGTCCGACCACCTCCCATTCACGCAGTGCTTAGCCTGTGCCCCTGACACAGCGCACCCCGACGCACCTAGGCAGACCCCAGTCTGTGCCCCGGGCACCCACCAACCCGTGCCACTCCAGCCCCGAGCCCGCGGCTCCCCGCCAGACCCACAGGGGTCACCCGGTTCGGGTCCCCGGACGCTACCCGCGAAATGCCGGCGGCAGCGGGCACCCCACCCCTCACTTCTCTGTTTTTAGGAGAGCGCCGGCGAGCCTGCTTCCCTGCAAGCCAGCAGCTCCAGCCGCGCGTCCTAGCCCGAGCCCCGCTCCTGCCCCGGGCGCCCCGCTCCGGAATCGGCCGCCGCGTCCCCCCACGTTCCCTGAACGAGTGTCGCCCGCGGAAAGCCCCGGGCAGGGCGCTCCGCCGCCACCCCCGGCAGCACTACCCGCCCGCCTCAGACCCTCTGCCGCCTCCGGAGCGCGCGGCTCGGCCAAGAAGCCGCCGGCTCAGCTCGGATCGTGGGCCTGGGCCGGGAGCGGCGGCGGTACGCCGGGCAGCCGCGGGCATCGCCGCGTAGGGACGCGCCGCGCCACCCGGGGCCTGGCGCCCGGGCCCTGCCCCGGAGTCGGGGGAGGGAGGCTCAGCGGTGGCGCCGGCCTCGGAAGTGCCGGACCTCCGTCCTCCTGGCCCAGCGGAGGGCCGGTGGGGCCCGGGGGACCGCGCGCCCCGAGCTCGCAACTCCGCACGGACTCCGGGCGGCCCGAGGGGCGCCCCGCGGGAGCCGCGGCCCGGGATCGGGGGCCGGGGCCGGGACCTGAGGGCCGGGCGGGGGCCCGGGCCGCGCGGTACTCACTGCAGTAGGCGATGAGCAGGCTAGCCAGGATCATGAACGCCCAAAAAGTTGAGGACATGCTGGGCAGGGCGGTCGCATCTTGCCGGCTGCCGGTCCTGGGCGATGGCGCCATTGAAGCCGCGGCGCCCGCGCGGGGGGCAGCAGCGCGTCTCAGCAGCCGGCCCTGCCCGCGCCCCCGCGCCGGCCTCCACGTGCGGGCCCCGCGCGCGCCATCCTCCGCCGCCGCCGCCGCCGCCGCGC
>SJYA01010842.1:5982-19346 GCA_006410615.1 Neotragus moschatus
CTCAGCTTTCTTCACAGGCCAACTCTCACATCCATACATGACTACTGGAAAAACCATAGCCTTGACTAGACGGACCTTTGTTGACAAAGTAATGTCTCTGCATTTTAATATGCTGTCTAGTTTGGTCATAACTTTTCTCCCAAGGAGTAAGTGTCTTTTAAACTCATGGCTGCCATCACCATCTGCAGTGATTTTGGAGCCCAGAAAAATAAAGTCAGCCACTGTTTCCCCATCTATTTGCCATGAAGTGATGGAACCAATGCCTCCATCTTAGGCTCCCTCAGTGTACCAGGGTTAACTATGGATGGAGAAAAATCAGAATTCCAGGGATGAGTGGCTAAAATCAGAGTCCCCTCAGGGAAGGTGAGGATTCCAGCAATCCCAGAAACCCGAGACCCAAAACTCCTAAGTCACCAGCAGCACCCCAGGTGTACTGGGTCCTCTCCTCTGCGGGCGCACAGCCTACTCTCAAGGATTACAGCCCCATCTGGGCGGCGGGACGGAGTCCAGTTAAGGCACTTCCTGCAACACGTGGCAGCAGACGCTGGCAGGCGTCACGTGGGTTCCCGCTCACTCAGAGAACCTGGTTCCCAGCAGGCTGCACCCCCTTTCCAGCACAGCGGGGAGAGCGTCCTGGAGAGGCCTCCTGCATCGTCTCTTCCTCTCGCCCCAACAGAGGGCAGTGCCATCCTGAGTGAGCGAATTGGCACTGGCCACGTGCCCTCACACGTCACATCGCGGGCTTGTTTCATCCTCCAAACACTGGGGATAATAACAGCTCTTTAGCAGTGAGGCAGACAATCCGCTGCTCAGGGGAGTGCAGGTCCCCTGGCCGCAGGAGACGAAGCCCGCAGCAGAGCTTCGATCTCTTCTCTCAAAAACGTCAAACTGCTTATTCTAATTACACAGCAGCCGCTCTGTGACGCTCCTGGAAGGCCAGGCCCCAGAAGCTTGGCCCAGGAGAACCCCACAAGCAGCGTTCTTAGCCAAGAGCTTGGCACCTGAGCACGGCTCCTCTGCCCACCTGGCAAGTCTCAGCAAGCATCACTTTTCCCCAGAATTCAGGACTTTGAGAACTTCCTCTAAAACAGGGACTAATGCTCTGACTGTATCTCTTTGGTGTAAATGGGAAAAATGGAAACTCAATGAGAATAACAGCAAATGAAATTAACCCAGGGACCTGCAAACTCGGATAAACCAGGTCAAGATAGCAGCTGCTATAAAACAAGTGCAGACACAAAGTAATGTATACATTAATTTTTGATGATGTACAGCAACTTTTTTTGGAAATAGAAAAAGATGAAAGATAAAACCCAAAGTGGGTTTTATTAGGATGTCCCTTTGTTAGGATGACATTGAGCCTATATGGGACGATTGCTTTTTCGTGAGTCTCACAAATCCTTTTCCACACTTGACCAATGGAGGCGGACGGCAGACATGCTGTCTCCCTCCTTCCTGAGGGGACGTGAGTAGAGTAAGTCCCATTTTGGTCCCAGAGCCCAAGGGAGATGTTAGCATAGCTTTAGACCAAAATGGACAGAATCTGGTGACCCACTCCAACAGATATGGCCGTGGTCCCCACACCTGCAATTCACTGGATGCAGGCAGAGGGGCAGGCTGGTCTCAGTCAGCCCGTCAGTCTGGGCATTTCTGGGGAGAACTGCCAGCCGTTCCCAGAGCCCCTGGCCTCTTTATGCCCTGGGAGTCCCTTCCCAACACCTCAGCCCCATGAGAAGCCAGTCCTGGACAGGGAGGGGTGGAGAGAATCTCAGGGTGAGGACATGAGGGTGAGTGTAGCTGAAGGAAAGCTGAACACTGCCCCCCGCCCTGGGCAGGCTGTCGAGAGGTTGTTCAGGCAGCTCCTGCACCCATCAGCTGGGGCTCAGCACAACACCGACCGGCTCGGTGCTAGAAACTCCACCAGCTGGCACTTCCTGACCTAAGATTAAACACACGCAACGGCACCCCGCTGGGCAGTGGTTTTAAAGCATCCTGGGTTACTCTTCTCTTTTATAACGCGTTTTCTTCTCCAGATGAAAATTTTCTACATGAACAAGACTTACTTCAAATCAGAAATGGGGATTCACACTTGAAAATACATCTGACTCGAAGGCTGGGTGGCCAAAGGAACTGGGATTAGAGCTCAGTGTAGAAAACGGTTTTAGTTTGTTTGCAGCCATCACTGTCTCAGTCTAATTAAAAAGGGAGTCAGGGCAGGGAGGGGGTACTTCCCCGGTTGGTTCTGCAGTTAAGACTCTGCCTTTCAATAAGGGGATGTGGGTTCAATCCCTGGTCAAGAGGCTAAGATCCCACATGCCTCATGGCCAAAAAAACCAGACCATAAAACAGAAGCAATATTGCAACAAACTCAAGAAAGACTGAAAATGGTCCACATCAAAAAAATCTTTAAAAGAAGAGGATGAGAAACACAAATCAAGTATACCGCAGTACTCATCCTGCAATGAAAAGTCTGGGTTTATTAATATTCAATTAAGAAGCTTCAATAATTAGATCAAAGAGTTTAGATAGAACCTGTTTTTCTTCTATGAGCCGTTTTTAAAAAGCAAAAGCAGGTACACACCTCCNTCCACATCAAAAAAATCTTTAAAAGAAGAGGATGAGAAACACAAATCAAGTATACCGCAGTACTCATCCTGCAATGAAAAGTCTGGGTTTATTAATATTCAATTAAGAAGCTTCAATAATTAGATCAAAGAGTTTAGATAGAACCTGTTTTTCTTCTATGAGCCGTTTTTAAAAAGCAAAAGCAGGTACACACCTCCCTAAAAATGGAAAGCGAGACTTAGAGCAACGCGACGCACAAGAGCCAAGGGCTGAGAAAGGCCTCTGGTCCACCGATGAGCAGATACACCAAGCGCACAGGGCTGAGCCACACGACACGGCCGCGCTTAGGTCTAAAGCAGAGGGAAACTGACGCCCGCTCCCACACGGGTGAACCCTGAGGGCACGACGCCGAGCAAGGCGAGCCAGCGAGCATGCGCGGACCAATATCCCCGCTCGTGATGGAGCCCTATGTGGAGACTCGTACAGTCCAGGGTATGGAGACAGGAAGTAGGACTGCGGGTGCCAGTGGCTGGGTGGGGGCGGGGAAGAGCAGCGATTATTTACTGGGGGCAGGGGTCCAGTTCTGTAGGCGACACGAGTGCTCTCCTGGACAGTGGCGATAGCTGCGCCGGGTGAATTTACTGAAAATTACTGAGTTGCATATTGAAAAATGAATAAGATGGTCATTTTATGTTAGGCATGTTTTAATACAAAAAATATAATAATAATATAAATATAAAAATAATAGTAAAAGCATGTTTTAAAATTGGAATGTTTAATATTCTCAAATTGTGCTGGTTTAGTCACTAAGTCGTGTCCAAGTCTTGTGACCCCATGGACTGTAGACCGTTGGACCTCTGTCCTCGGGATTTTCCAGGCAAGAATACTGGAGTGGGTTGCCATTTCCTTCTCCAGGGGATCTTCCAGACCCAGGAATCAAACCTGGGTCTCCTGCATTGCAGGTGGATTCTTTACTGACTGAACTACACTATGGTCACTTAGGGTCTTTTTCTGGCTAATCTACTTGGGCACCTTTAAGAAGTCCTTGACCCTAAACCTGCCTGCATGGAACCAATGCCCTGGCCCCGTGAGGACAGATGCCCCTGGTCTCCATTCTGCATACCTGAGGTCCTCACTTCTCCCCAGGAGAAAGCCACTCCCCTACAGCCCCTTGTCTGTACATGTGTGACTTCTTCCACCAGCAGAAAGACACAGCCATCACAGGGGTGGGCTCTGGAGGCCAGAGCGGTGGCCCAAGGTGACCAGCGGGGCCAGGAGTTTAGTGCAGAGAAGAGTCTAGGGTCCATCTCAGGAGACAGATATTTCATCTAAAAGATGGAAGACCTAAGAGGTAAAATAAGATTTGGGATGTGCCCACGACTGAGCGACTTCCCTTTCACTTTTCACTTTCATGCATTGGAGAAGGAAATGGCAGCCCACTCTAGTGTTCTTGCCTGGAGAATCCCAGGGATGGGGGAGCCTGATGGGCTGCTGTCTATGGGGTCGCACAGAGTCGGACACGACTGAAGTGACTTAGTAGCAGCAGCAGCAGGCTGTGGAGGCTGAGGGCCATGTGGGGGCCCCTGGGGCTGGCTTCTTGGGTGACCAGTCAGGGAGACTAGCTCATGAAGGTACATTCATTTCCAAAGTTACATGAAACTTGGATTCTTCTTTCCAATTAACACTTAAGCTTCAGTACATACGTGTACACTTTTCCAGTAACGCCGTGGACTGCGACAGGTACGTATTCAACTGTATCTGTGCACATCCTCCAGTAAGGTGTTGGTGTTATGGGGGGTTCATGCAGAGCCCAGCCATCCACAGAGGCTAAACAGACAGACCTACAGAAACACAGGCAGTCTGCATCCTGCCACACAGCCAGGCCTCACCCGTCTCATCAGAGCAGCTGGAAGGGGCCTGGATGCTGACTGCAGTGACTCTCAGGGAGAAGGCCAGGCTGCGTCTCACCATCAGGTGTGTTACACCCAGGAGGCTGCGACACGCGGAGGGCAGACGTGCCACAGTCGCCAGGGCAGACAGAAAGTCAAATATAGACATCCTGGCAGCCGGACACATGGGCTCTACCACCAGAGCAGACAAGCAAAAAAGTGATGAGTGAGTAAGCATTCTGGACTCTGACTCCTGTGAGATGCACTCATTCAGTCTATGTCTTAGGGAACCGCAGAATGATTCTATCCAAAATATAAATCAAGAAAAACAAGAAAAGCTATGCATTCCACTCAGCTTTCCCATTCACTGACATTCAATAGCTTGCCTCTGATTTTCCCTGAAGGAAGTATAAGTTTCCTTTCTTTCTTGAACTTTTATCCTGCTACACTGTTGCCAGGAAGGGCCTGGACATCACATAAGCTTTTAAGCTTCTTTCAGGCCTTTTGTTCTGCACCAAAAAGTTACACCTGCCAAGCAAGGACCAAAGCCTCAGGCTACAAACTGCAGAAAAAAAGTACAGATTTCACCGTGCAATCTCTATTTTTCCTAAGAGGACAACTGGGGGGTGGGGGATGGGGAGAAGAGGAACATACAAAATGTTACACAAAAAGGGCAAATGATTCCTTGTATCTTTCTCAGGTCTGCCTTAATGATCTGTTTCTTCTGAGCCTTCTAGTTTTGATCCCCAATTCTTCTGTTACATCATAAACCAGGCAGAAGCCTGGGTGCAAGAAATGATGCAATAACTGGTCATTCTGCAAGGTTCTCATTCCCCGTTAATCCTAAAAATATTAATCCAAGAACACTGGAATTGACAGGGAAGATCCAGGTCCCAGTCCAAAAGTCTGCCACTCACTGGCACTGTACTCACAAACCAGGCAAAGGTGTAGGGATAAATTAGACGCCTGGAGACCTGATCCCACTCAACATTAACCCTCTACGATTCTGAGAATTTATCTCCGTAAATGCAAATTTCCTTCAAGTTGCAACCCATGTTTTTCTTCATTCAACAAATATTCCGTGAGCACCCACTCTGACACTGTTCCAGCAACTGGCTGTTCCAGCAGTATCCAGCTGGATCCAGCATACGAACATTAACAAAACAGACAAGAATTCTGCCACCTGAACATAATGTAGTCCTAGGCAACACACTCTGGAAAAGAATGATGGTGCAAAATACAAAGTTGCAAGGAAAGAGATGAAATTTCTTTCACCGCCTCTGGAAAAATAATTCCCTCCCTGAAGAAGCTAAAACGAGCTCTGGGGTAGGGGCCGAGGGGATGGACATATCCCGGAGACTGGGCTCCTCATGGTGGGGTGACCTCAGTTCCAGCAGAGCATCTTACAAGAGGGCTTAGGGACACGGGGGCCGCTGACGTGGCAAGGAGGGCAGTCTGCGTCCTCGGGTGGAAACAGCCTCGGTAGAGTTAATGAACTACCTAAACCAGAGAAGGATCCCAGAGGCCAGCTGCTCTCCCAGGACAGCTGTGCTCACTACTTGGCAGAGAGGATTTTACAACAAAATCCCAGTTATGTAAGACAAGACAGTGAGGAGGAGAAGGGCACTCGCCTTCACAAAGAGGCCAATTTCTCGGCGATGGGGAAAGTCCTTTCAGGAGAATGTACTGGGCGATTCCAAGAAAGGGCACATCTCCCAGAACTGCAATGCCCAGGAGAGAGGAGCTGTCCTCCCAGGAGGTGATGGAAACAGGGCTTAAGGAGAAGGATGGGACATTCAGCATGGGGCAGGGGGTGCTGCGGAGATCCTCCCCACTGGATGCTGTCTGACGAGCTCGCCCCCGAGGAGGCTTGCTTGTGAAAACAGGTTCCTGGGACTTGCCTCGATTCATTCTGAATCCAGATCTCTGGAGTGGGATCAGGGGAACAAACAGAGTTCCCAAGTAAGGGCTTCTGAGTCTCGTGGTAAGAAAAATAACAGCACGTATAAGCGGCACCTTCTGAATAATGTCCCCGGAGAAGGAAAACTCATGATGGTCTGTTTTGGAATTGGGGCTCGATGGATATGAATTCTGAAGAAGCAATCCGGGAGAGAGGTTGCATGTACTGGACCCATGAGAGAGGGTTTTGATTTTTACTTTCTGCACACAGACCATTGCACTTATTAATGACGATGACACACAAGAGCTAGCGTGCTTGGACCAGTTACAAAGCCCCAGGTTTTATGCCAGGCATAGCTCGTAGCTCAAGCGATTTCCAATCTTTCGAGCAAAACAGCCAAATAGGCATATTTAAGATTTCAGAAGAAGAAGCTGAGGTGCAGGGTCACTCAGCTCCCAAGATGAAGTTAGTGTTAGCTGCTCGATGTGACTCTTTTGTGACTCCATGGACTGGAGCCTGGCAGGCTCCTCTGCCGGTTCATAGGTTTAATCAGGCAAGAATACTAGAGTAGGTTGCCCATCCCTTCTCCAGGGGATCTTCCTGACTCAGGGATCGAACCCGTCTCCCGCACTGCAGGCTGATTACTGTCTGAGCCACCAGGGATGGACAAGGAGGTTAAATCCAGCTTCAAGGGTGGACAGGCTACTTCCCTGGTACACTGTAATTTTAACTTTCTTTAGCTGTTTTCCTATTAAACTTTAGTTTTAGCTTTATTTCCTAGTGACATCATTCTTTATCATTACCCTTCAGTTTCTAGAGGCTGGACCTGCATGTTTTTTCTCCTTGAGATCCCTACCTGACTTCACAGCTGGCACACAGGAGGTGGTCAGCAAATGACAGCTGAGTATGTGGAGACTGGAGTTACCGAGTCTCTATAAATCACGTATAGAACTTTGCAGGTCAGACAGGCAGAGTTCCCAAACTCTCTGGGGTTTGCTGAGTCCCCAGTCCCTTCACTCCTTAGAAAAAGGCCTACCAGACAGGTCACACCCAGGCCACCAGGTGAATAAAAGGCAGAGGCTCCAGTTTCGTTAGGGATGGAGGGTGTGAGGCCTGGGACATCCTGCAGGAAGCATCACCAGTCAGGCCAGGCCTCTGCTGTCTGTGTGAGCCTCCCTGACCATATTAGGCCCAACTGGCTGTCCATAAAGTCACAGGAACCATAGAAGGATTCGATTCTGTCTCAGTTCAGGACTTGCAGCCACTGCCACGCATTTTGGCGGGCCTGTTCTTCCTGGCACAGATGCCCTGCTCTGGGCAGAAGGCTCGCTTCCCATCACTGCCTCTTCGCTCCAGCACCATGTAAACCAAGTATGGGTCCTTCTGGGTACCAGGAGCCTCACGATGTACGGTCAATCTCTCCTTAAACCACTGCCTTTAGTCCCAAGCTCTGCCCACAGATCACACTGGAACACGAGCAGCTGGCATTTGGTGGGACGCTGGGTACTGCCTTGGGCAGGATTCCACTTACAGATGGAAAGTGGAAAAAAGGGAAGGCTTTATAGGTCCTGAACTCACTGCTCCCGGCTCCAAGTTCCCCCGTGGCAGAGCCTAATTCAGTGTTTTCAGTTCAGTCACTCAGGCATGTCTGACTCCTTGCGACCCCACAGACTGCAGCATGCCAGGCCTCCCTGTCCATTACCAACTCTTGGAATTTATTCAAACTCATGTCCATGGAGTTGGTGATGCCATGCAACCATTTCATCCTCTGTTGTCCCCTTCTCCTCCACCTTCAATCTTTCCCAGCATCAGGGTCTTTTCAAATGAGTCAGTTCTTCACATCAGGTGGCCAAAGTATTAAAATTTCAGCTTCAGCATCAGTCTTTCCAATGAACATTCAAGACTAATTTCCTTTAGGTTGGATCTCCTTGCAGTCCAAGGGACTCTCAAGAGTCTTCTCCAACACCACAGTTCAAAAGCATCAATTCTTCAGCACTCAGCTTTGTTTATTGTCCAATTCTTAACATCCATACATGACTACTGGAAAAACCATAGCTTTGACTAGATGGATCTTCGTTGGCAAAGTAATGTCTCTGCTTTTTAATATGCTGTCTAGGTTGGTCATAGCTTTCCTTCCAAGGAGTAAGCGTCTTTTAATTTCATGGCTGCAGTCACCATCTGCAATGATTTTGGAGCCCCCCAAAATAAACTCAGTGTTTTATTTAATAACTCTTCTCTGTCTCTGGGCTTCCCTGATAGCTCAGTTGGTAAAGAATCTGCCTGCAATGCAAGAGACCCCAGTCCAACTCCTGGGCTGGGAAGATCCACTGGAGAAAGGATAGGCTGCCCTCTCCAGTATTCTTGGGCTTCTATTGTGGCTCAGCTGGTAAAGAATCCACCTGTAATGCAGGAGACCTGGATTTGATCCCAGAGTTGGGAAGATCCCCTGGAGAAGAGAAAGGCTACCCACTTCAGTATTCCAGCCTGGAGAATTCCATGGACTGCCAGGGACTGTACTGTCCATGGGGTCATAAAGAGTCGGACACAACTGAGCAACTTTTACTTTCACTTCACTTTCTCCATCTCTACTGTCTGAGCCACCAGGGAAGCTCAAAGCTACGGTTTTTCCAGTAGTCACGTACAGATGTGAGAGCTGGACCATAAAGAGGCTGAGGCCAAAGAATTGATGCTTTTGAACTATGGTGTTGGAGAGGACTCTTGAGAGTCTCTTGGACTGCAAGGAGATCAAACCAGTCCATCCTAAAGGAAATCAACTTGAATATTCCTTGGAAGGACTGATCTGAAGCTCCAATAACTTTGGACATCTGATGTGAAGAGCCGACTCATTGGAAAAGACCCTGATTCTAGGAAAGATTGAGGGCAGGAGGAGAAAGGGGTGAAAGAGGATAAGATGATTGGATGGCATCACTGACTCAACGGACATGAGTTTGAGCATACTCTGGGAGATAGTGAAGGACAGGGTCGCCTGGTGTTTGCAGTCCATGGCACTGCAGGGAGTCGGACGCAACTGAGTGACTGAACAATAACAAATTCTCTGTCTGCTGTGATCAACACACTGCACAGAGGTCAGCAGAGTGATTTTCAGAAAGAGTAGGGGGAGTCACTACAGGAGATGTATTGTGGCATCTCAGGTCAACCCTGTACTACACCCCCGAACTATCACCCACATCACAGGGTTAGACGGCCAAGGCCCAGAGAAGTTAACACACACACACAACCTCACACAGCTATTAGCCAAGTCTTGATTTTTACTTCAGTTTGGCTAAAGAACCAACAGCCTCTTAGTTTTCCCCAAAGATTAAAAACAAAAACAAAAGTTCCCTGATCTCAAGGAGCCTAGAAACAAATAAGAAAGACACATAGCTATTTGGCATGCCATAAAACAAAGTGTGATAAGTTTGGGAAAGTAAAAAGCCATAGGAGAAAACCCAAGAGGAAGCAGCTTATTTAAGAGGCAGGTGTCCTGGAAGGTGGTCACGGCGTCTGAGTCAGGACTGAAGGAAGCAGTAGTGTGTCAGCATGGAGAANAAACCAGTCCATCCTAAAGGAAATCAACTTGAATATTCCTTGGAAGGACTGATCTGAAGCTCCAATAACTTTGGACATCTGATGTGAAGAGCCGACTCATTGGAAAAGACCCTGATTCTAGGAAAGATTGAGGGCAGGAGGAGAAAGGGGTGAAAGAGGATAAGATGATTGGATGGCATCACTGACTCAACGGACATGAGTTTGAGCATACTCTGGGAGATAGTGAAGGACAGGGTCGCCTGGTGTTTGCAGTCCATGGCACTGCAGGGAGTCGGACGCAACTGAGTGACTGAACAATAACAAATTCTCTGTCTGCTGTGATCAACACACTGCACAGAGGTCAGCAGAGTGATTTTCAGAAAGAGTAGGGGGAGTCACTACAGGAGATGTATTGTGGCATCTCAGGTCAACCCTGTACTACACCCCCGAACTATCACCCACATCACAGGGTTAGACGGCCAAGGCCCAGAGAAGTTAACACACACACACAACCTCACACAGCTATTAGCCAAGTCTTGATTTTTACTTCAGTTTGGCTAAAGAACCAACAGCCTCTTAGTTTTCCCCAAAGATTAAAAACAAAAACAAAAGTTCCCTGATCTCAAGGAGCCTAGAAACAAATAAGAAAGACACATAGCTATTTGGCATGCCATAAAACAAAGTGTGATAAGTTTGGGAAAGTAAAAAGCCATAGGAGAAAACCCAAGAGGAAGCAGCTTATTTAAGAGGCAGGTGTCCTGGAAGGTGGTCACGGCGTCTGAGTCAGGACTGAAGGAAGCAGTAGTGTGTCAGCATGGAGAAGAACCGCCAGTGTTACCAGTGGGGTGCGGTGAGGGTGCACAGACCAAGGGAGAGGCCAGAATGGCACGTCTGTGCAGCTGGCACCCAGGGGACATGTGTGCTGGTACAGTGTGGGCAGAAGCCAGAAGGGAGAGTGAAGTCTCGCCAGGCAGGTCCCTGAACACTGCAGTAGCAGCAGCTGGCCATTCAATCCGTAGTCACACCGGGATCTGAAAGGGCCAGAGAGAAGCGCAGCAGCCACGCAGCAGAGCCAGATGGACGATCCAGGAGAAAGTGTGCAGAAAACGGCTTCTCACACAAAGGCTCCCAAGGCTTCATCAGCAGCACGAGAAGGGAGGGGCTGTGCTAACTGGACTTTGTCGCTGCACACCTGGAATCAACAGAACTGCCCATGGGGAAGATTCACGTGGGAATGCAGGATCTTTCTGGGACCCACAGGTTCAGGTACCTTCAGAAATCCTTCAAACCAATGTCTACAAAGTCCAACTATGGACAAGGCACTTCAGCAGCACCTTTGAAATCAGTAAGACATGCTTCCTGCCCTTGAGATACGCATCATCTCAGGAGAAAGGGGAAAACTATGATACACGAAGTAACACGTAGAAGGTGGCTTTTCTGTACAGGTGTGTGCTATCTTTCCCCTCCACTATCTCAGAAAGTAAAGGGGGGAGACTTGTCGTTGGCTCCAGCTTCACTGGCGTGTGACTTCTCTGTCATTTCTGGACGCGTGCTGACCTCGGTTCCCCCCTTGGTGACTTTGATGACTAGATGGCAAAATGGGACATGCAAAGGACTCCAAGTCATCATCATCCTCACTGTTATTCATTTTCACAATAATTATGCAAGATCTGTTAAGTCGCTTCAGTCGTGTCCAACTCTGTGCAACCCCACGGACGGAAGCCCACCAGGCTTCCCCCCGTCCCTGGGATTCTGCAGGCAAGAACACTGGAGTGGGTTGCCATTTCCTTCTCCAGTGCATGAAAGTGAAAAGCGAAATGGAAGTTGCTCAGTTGTGCCTGACTCTTAGCGACCCCACGGACTGCAGCCCACCAGGCTCCTCCATCCATGGATTTTCCAGGCAAGAGTACTGGAGTGGGGTGCCATTGCCTTCTCCAATAATGGGTGTATGCAAACGAATAATCTATACTGCAGGGTGCTTACTAACTCACCCACTGTCAAAGTGCAAGATAAACCAACAGGCAGAGCAACTGCCTCATGCCTGGCCATCCCCAGCATCTGGGGACATCGGGAACAGTTCCTGAAGGGGAACATCCGAAACGAGATGATCTTTATGGACCTACATTCCCAGCTCTGGTAACTGACAGCCTTTTTCAATTTTGGTCTTTTCTACTCAGCAGACTACTCCGTGAAACACTGGGGTTTCTGAAATGGCCCCATTCTACATCTTTCCTCTACAATGCCCCAAGAAAAAAGCACCCCACCAAATACAACTGTGCACACTAAAAATGCAGCCTAATAACAAGACTTCTGGTCTAAAGAAAACCCAGCGAAGTAACCAAAGCAGAAAAGAGCTGTGACGGGGCGGCAGGACCATCAGAAGCCAGAGTCCAGAAGGCATTCTTTGATTCAGGGAGACGAAGGCTGGATTTCGGAGTCTCCTTCTGAGTCAGGGAACTGACTCTGTTTTTGAGGTTCAGGACTCCAGGGATCGTGGGTGATGTTTTGATCACATCTCGGGAGGCTTGGTCGTGTGCACACATGGTCCCATCTCCAAAGAGAACGCGGCCACAGTGCGTGTGCAGGTGGCTTTCAAACCTCTCAGGGCATTTCCACTCAGCTGTCACCTTCCAAGTGGAGCAGGACATGGCTGGACCACTCAGCTTCAGTGCTGAGCAAGTATTCTTGCTCAGACACAACGGTTTAAAACGAGAAAAGGCCAAACTTCCAAAACGCACAATTTTCTGAAACCTCACATCTCAAAAATATTGTCAAGAAAAAGCTAAACATAGAATTCCCATCATATTCAGAAATCCCACTCCTAAGTATGTACCCAGCGGAACTGAGAGCACAGACTAAAACAGCTATGTGCGTGCCCCGGTTCCTCACAGCAGCCAAAAGGCGGAGGCCAACCGGGGTAGGTGGACGGCTGAAACGGTAAACACATACAGTCTACAGACCACAAAGTATGATCCAGCGAGAAGAACGAAGCTTCACACATGCTACAACCAAGATGAACCCTGAAAACATGATACTAAGCAAAACAAGCCAGACACAAAAGGACAAGTAAGTCCACTCACATGAAGTACCCAGAAAAGGCAAACACAGAGGAACACAGAAGTCCAGGAGCTGAGGGGATTCTCACTTAATGGGGACAGAGTTTCTATTCGGGATGATACAGAGTTTTTCAAATAGACAGTGGTGAAAATTGCACAACACCATGCACGTAATAAAATCCATTAAAACGTATACTTAGAAAGGGTTAAGACGGTAAATGTTATGTTGTGGATAGTTTATCCTAATAAAAACATATTTTTAAAATACTGTCCAGACAGTAATTCCAGCTATTGCAAAACCACCCACTGTCCAAGGAAGAGCATCCCTTCTGTAGCCTGCTGCTGGGAAACATCCAAAGCATGTTCAGCAACCCTCACACAAAAATAAGCTGCTTATGTTAGGAATGAGCTAACAGAAACCAGGGC
>SJYA01010843.1:0-12973 GCA_006410615.1 Neotragus moschatus
CATGTCAGCCTCATGGTGGGGGGAGGGGCCTCTAGCAGCTGCTGCTTCTGCACCCCTCAAGTCCCTACCCAGTGCCACCCACCCAGCAAACACTCAACAATGCTGGCGGGCGGCATGGAGGGAGCCAGATGAGTTACGTAACGAGAACAATCCTTGGGAAAGATTCTCTGACAGCAGCATAAAGGATGGGCTGGAGGAAAATCAACAGCAAGCCCATCCATCACCACGCACTTATTGAGTCTCTCCTGCATGAGCCACTTCTGCTCAGAGCTCTGGAGCATTCAGAGACAGATAAGGCGGCCCTGCCTACTCCCTGCCACCTCCCCACCTCCCCTCCGGAACTTAATTCAGGTTGAAAAGACGGCAAGTGGGGAGTTACATAATAATACAAGGCATGAAGCACCCTGCAAGTCAGCAGCATCCGAGCTGGGACCCAGCAGGATGTGGTTAATTGCCAGGTGAGTGACGGACTACAAAGGGACATTAGACGACGCTGTGATTCAGCAAGGCAGTGGGGCTCTGGTGCACGGTGCGTGGTGGGGACGGTGGGGGTGAGAGTGAGTGTGGGCAGCTCCTTCCGAGGTGCACAGATTTGGGAAGGGGAAGGAGCGATTCGAGTTGTGTGCAGCCCATGGGGAGGGTTTCCTCAGGAGAAGTGATACTGGCTGAGAACTGGGCCCATAAAGTGAACATGGGGGTGGGGAGGAGGTCTGCTCAGGATAGATCAGTCTAGGAAAGGGCAAGGTGAGTGGTGGGAGTCAGGCTGGGCCAGCAGGCTCGGGGCTGGAGGATGGGAAAGGGCCCTCACATCCGACTGGAAAATTCTCTTCTCTCTCCCTCTCAGTCATCTAAGATCAAAACTTGCCATTACAGAAGCCAAGGAAAAGAGTTCCATGGAGAAGAGGATGGATGAGGCTCCCCCTCAACACGTGACCACAGCTGCTGTGGGGAAGAGGGGATGATGGAAAGGAAAAGGGTCCCCTGGGTTTGTCCACAATGGGGGGGCCTATTGCGGGTGCTGGGCACAGATGGAGAGCTCGCTTTTAAAACTCAGGCTGGAGAGGGAAGGAAGCTAGAAGACAATCCTTGGACAGTGAAAGCCTCAAGGGAAGGAGGATTTCTTCCTCAGTAGAGGAAGCCCATGCATATCTGAGAAGGAAACAAAGGAAGTTGATGGAGATCAACAGAACAGTGGGCAGATGAGGGGGAAAAAAACCTCAGGATGAAGTCCAGAGAAGTGCAGAAAAGGAGACGCCCGCCTTCACAGAGGCAAGGGAAGATGAATGTCTGGAGAAGGTGTAAAGACAATGCAGTTCACACGCAGTGGTCTCCATCATTGACTCTAGGCTGCTCTCTCCTTTCCGTCACCGTGTAACCCTGAAAAGATGGCGAAACACGGGAGAGTGAAGGACTCGCAGAAGAGCAAGGGGCGCCTTTGGCTGCAGGGATGTGTACTCCTGGGAGCCTAAGTCGGGTGAAGGCTGCAAGCAGCCTTGTCAGCAAATCAGCAGGGAGTCAACACGAAGGCTGCCGGGCTAACTGAGGGGTAACTGATGACAGACGTAGCAGAGGCAGAAGCCGTAGGGGCGGCAGTGATCAAGAATCGGCTCCATCAGATGACTTTCCCCAGCAAACCTGGACCGACTACAGACCTGAGAGAAGGGACAGTGATGATCTATAGACAGGAAGTACTCCTCACATAGGCATCCCATGGTCCACGTCTTGCTGGCCAGTCTTCCTACAGGAACAAGTCACCTGTGTGCCTTTAAGTCCGTGTTTGAAAATCCTACTGGATTTATGCCTGCCCAGTACGCCCAGCCATTTCCGGGAACTGTATCTCACTTCACTTTGCTCACGTGGTTCATGAAGGTGCTGCCATATGTACACAGCAGGACTCCACGTCCTGGAGCAGCTGACTGGTTGAGGGGTGGGCACCTGACCCAACTAGACCTGTCAGGTTCCTTCCCTGAGATTTCAGAAACTGAATTGAGAAAAGGAAGGTAGTTTCTCCTTTCTTGTGGTCAGACTTAAGGCTGATAAACTCAAGTGTTCTTGATGGCTGGATGGAGTGGAGACAGATGAAGGGCAGACGATGGTAAGAACAAAAGATGGAAGACTTAGAGAAAAGAACAGACTGGGCAGAGTCAAGAGACTCTTCCAGGGTTCTTGCTCCTCTTCTCTTTGTACATTCGCCACCTAGATGACGTCACCCCAACTTTAGACCTTCTCTATACTGATGACTCCGATTTATATCTACAGCCTGGACCAGAGAAAGCACCCCTCTTCGTTCCGCTGTGTTTGCCAGAGACTGGGGGTTATCCTGATGCCTCCGCCTCCAAATCACCAGATCATTCATCGCCGAGTCCCACTGGTTTTCCATCCCTAGTCTTTCCTAAATCTCTGCACTTCTCTTCCTCTGCCTAGGCAACCAGTCCTCCTCCCTGGACCACTGCAGAAGCCTCCTCACTGGGCGCCCCCTGCATCCTCCCCTCCTCTTCCCAATCCATTCTCCACTCAGCAGCCCCAGAAGACTGTGATCGTGTTGATTCACCCTTTGCTAAAACCCCCACTGCGGCCTCCCACTGTTTTAGACTAATTAAAATGAAATAAAAACAGAAGTTCAGTATCTTAGTCATACTATCTACATTTCGAGTGCTCGGTAGTGACAGGTGGCTAGTGGCTAATATACTGGACTCACAGCTATAGAACATTTCCATCACCATAGAAAGTTCGGTTGAACATCACTGGTGCCCACGTGACTGTGAGGCTGGCCCTTGCTCATTCCTGCACCCTCATCTTGTGCTCATTGCCCTGGTCCAGCCCTTCTGGCGACAAACTCCCTCCCACCACAGGCCCTTTGCACATGCTGTTCCCTCAGCCTGGCACACGCTTCCTTTCATATTAGGCTAGTTAGTTAACTGTTATTCACGCTCAGACCTCAGCTCAGGGATGAACTGGACGGATGATCAGATGGGCAGATACGCAGATGTATGGATGGACCAGCGGGTAGGTGCGTGGATGAAGGTGGTAGGAAATTTAGCTCACACCAGGGATGGTAATCTGCTGAACAGTCCCTGCCCACTGAGAGACGGGGTCCTTTAGCTTGATGGCATTCCACACTCCTGCTGTCTCCTTCCCCTGCTTCAATCTGGGGCTGTCTTCTGAGGTCCACCTAACCCTATCAGCCAGGAGGGAATGCACGGATCACGCCAGCTCCAGGTGTCAGGTCAGGGAAGAGTGGTTCTGTGGTTAATCACTCAGTGTCCTTCAGTGCTGATTTGGTTCCCAGAGAACCTAGGGCTTCAAGGAGAGGATGTGCTCAGTTACTCAGTCCTGTCCGACTCTTGCCACCCCATGGCCTGTAGCCTGCCAGGCTCCTCTGTCCATGGAATTCTCCAGACAAGAATACTGGAGCAGGTTGCTATTTCCTTCTCCAGGGGATCTTTCCGAACTAGGGATCAAAACCGCGTCTCCTGTGTCTCCTGGATGAGCAGGCAGATTCTTTACCACTGAGCCACCTGCGAAGCCCCAGAGCTTCAAGGAGAGACTACTCTGATCCAGAAAATGGGGTTATTTTTCATCATCAGTCAATAAACGAGCCTTCTATGTCCACTCCAGCCCCAGATGTGGCCTGGCTGGTGTGAACAGCCTTTGAAGGCTGATGACCACACACACTGCCTAGAGGGGCAGGTGCTCCAGCCCATCCTCAGGAAGAAAGGTCTCCTTTGCTTCCAGATAAATCTATCACATGTTCATAATTATGTCAAGGAAAATAAAAGATGCTAATCCCTTTGAGGAGTCAGACATGAGGTGAAGCTGTAAGGGAAAACCTTTCAAAACCCACAGAGCAGACAAGTCCCACTTCTGATTATGTTCACTGTAGCCAACTAGACTTTAGTTTCAGCTCAGGCACATACGGGTTGTTATAACACCACATACTGACATTACAGGGTGACCTGAATCCATGGCTGTACAAGTACTTGGAGGAAGGCAGCCGAAGGCAGGACCCTTGGTGCAGCCCCTGTGGACCACAGTATCGTGTGGACTGCGGCACGCCAGGCTCCCCTGTCCTACACTGTCTCCTGGAGTTTGCGCAAATTCACGTCCACTGAGTCAGTGATGCCATCCAACCATCTCATTCTCAAAAGACCCCAAGTAGCATACCACATGTTCCAGCAATTTCACTCCCGGGTATATACACAAAAGGACTGAAAGCGAGAATCCAGCAAGCACTTGCACACCCACATTCACGGCAGCATGTTCACAACCACCGAAAGACAGGCGCAAGCCTAGTGTTTGTCAGTGGATGAACGGATAAACAAAACAAACAAAGGAATGTTGTCCAGCCTTTATGTCACAGCAAGGGTGAACCTTGAGGACAGCACGTGACGGGCACTAAGTCAGTCGCGTGAGGACAGTGCGGTGTGGCTCCACTTGTGTGAGGTCCTTCGAGCAGTCAGACTTACAGGAAGTCCAGTGGTGGGCGGCAGGGACCGGAGAGCAGTGAGTGAGGACTTGGGTGTTTAACAGATACAGAGCCTCCGGTGGGGAAATGGAGCAGTCCTGGAGGTGAGTGGCGTCCTGGTGGCGGCTGCACAGCACAGTGAGCGTCCTCAGTGCTGTGTGTGCTCAGGCACCCAGCTGTATCGTGGTCTCTGCGACCCCGCGCACTGCAGCCCGCCAGGCTCCTCTGTCCATGGGATTCCCCAGGCAAGAATACTGCAGTGAGCTGCCATGCCTTCCTCCAGGGGATCTTCCCAACCCAGGGATTGAACCCGTGTCTCTGCACCGGTAGGTGGGTTCTTTACCACTGCACCACCTGGGAAGCCCCATACTCAATGCTACTGAACTACGTATTTAAAATGGCTGCAACGGTAAATTTTATGTTCTGTATATTTTACCACAATATTTTAAAAAGAAGAAAAAAAAACAGTGTCTGCCACTGGGTATTTCCAAGCAAGCACTCAGAGCAACAGGCAGGAGAGTCCCAGAGCGGTGTGACTGTCCATAACTGGTTGGCCTGGAGCAGGCAGGGCGGAAGGCTAGAGACAGTGACTCTTATCCCATCAACCCATCCCACGAACATTCTTTTCAAGACCTAAAGGTGCCCAAGTTTCACTGGCTGTCTGTGGGTGAATCTACTTTCTGAAGAGTACAAAGCCATCCTTAGCCAGGTCTGCCAGACAGGGCAGGATGGGCAAGGAAGGTGCCAGAGTAGGGTGGCCCTTTTATGGGAAGAAATAAGGTGGGCTATAATGTGGTGCTATCCACAGGCTCCCGGGAGGTTTGCTCAACTCACTATCAAGGTGAGAGAACCACCATCATACTGCACAAGACCTCCACTCCAGGACGTGTCACCAGGGGCTCCTCAGGTCAGGGAGGGCTTAGGGGACTCATCTAGCTTTCAACTGCTGCCTCTTTAGCTTTCACGAGAGCTAGAACTAGTAAAGAAAAGTACAAAGGTCTGACAAGTCACCAGTAACCAGCTTGGCCACAGGTCAGGATACAATATTTAGAATAACGGTCAATAATAAAATAATACAAACAACAACAGCAAAAAGAAATAGAATAATGGCCAAATGAAAATGCCCAAGCTATGTATTTGCTGGATATTCAATTTCACTTAGCTTCTGCTGCAACCCGTCTTTTTTAACAGGTGCTGTAAATATGCTGTATTTAATGCATTCATTTAAAAAAGTGTTTTGCTGCACTGCATGGCACACATGTGGGTCTCAGTTCCCCAACCAGGGATCGAACCTGTGCCCCTGTTCTGGAAGCAGAGACTTAACCACGGGACCTCCAAGGAAGTCTCACCAATCACTCTTAGCTTCTCTTTGCTCCTCCCTCTCCTTCCCCACTCCAGGTTTCTCCCTCTGCTATTGGGATCTGAGTTCCTATATGACAGCTTGGCCTCTCAGTTCTCAGCTCCCCCGCCTGACCTTCCTCCCTAGGACCTAAGTGTGGTCCATGTCCCAACAGCGTCAGCCCCACCGGGGAGCAGGTTAGAGGTGCCAACTTTCAGGCCCCATCCCCACCCGCTCCATCAGAATCTCCAACATTAGGACAAATGAACTCGACTTTTCAAATTTCCCAGGTTTCCCAGAAGACTCTAACTTGGCTGCAGCCACCACACTCTAGTCCCCTAGACCCCGGCTACTCAAATATGGTCCATGGACCAGCAGCATTGGCATTACCTGGGAGGCACCAGACTGGCAAGCCCCTAAGGCCCAACCCATCGGCCATCTACCTGGACCCAGGTGGCTCAGACCCCACGACAGTCGGAGAAGAAGGGCCCCACCTCCCCTCGCTTCTTCGCAGTCACCTGCCCACGTGGCCCTCTCAGTACCCGCACTCCCACTTAGCCACCTGGGAAGTGATTCTCTGTATTTCCTCTTACCAAGAGAATTCCCTTCCTTCCTTTTAAACAGCCAGACTCAAGCCACGCTTTTCCAGAGTAACAGGAGAAAACCTCCCCACGATAAACCATGGAAACCTGATTTAAACATCTATTCACATCACAAGCCACCTCCTTCTCTGTCAATGCTTGATTCACAATTAATTGGTATCCTTAATCACCTTTCCCAACTCGTTACAAGCCAGTGCCGTGAAAGGACAAAACCTTTTTCCTCTTGGAAACATATCTGAGGGCGAGAAAACAAATCCTCGATCGATGAGTCCAAGCAAAACAAGCTTTTAGCTGCACAGCGGTGTCCTCCGGGATGGGTTAAAGTTTCTAGAGAAGCTTAAATAAGGCATCTGACTTATTGCATGGGGTGGAGAGGCGGCGTGGGGTGGAGGGCTGAGGAGGGAGGGTGGGGGAGGGGATGGGGGGCAGTGTCTGGGGAGCAAAGACATGGGGGTTCTAGTGGGGGGCTGTACCTCTCCATGGATCAGGGCCATTTTCATCCACCAGTTCTCCTTTGCACCCCCTAAAATAAGATGGGGTTGGAACTGAGCCCAGGGTGAAGTGGCCAGCCCATTTGAGGACTGAGAGCCCCTGCATCGGCCTCTGGGCATCTCAGAAGCCCCCAGGATGCTCTTCTTTTCCTTCTTCTCAGTAGAGGAGCTGGCAAGAGGCAGTGGCCTTAACTGGATAAGGTCCAAAAGCCTTACCTTGATATTCAAAGCCTTTCATCACCTAGCTTGGGCCCCTCCTGTCACTGATCCTTCCACACATACCAGTCAAAGGCAGCAATTATTCCTGAGCACCCAGTATGTGCCAGGCGCTGCTAGAGGCACTTGGGATAAAGCGGTGAGACAGATCAGGTCCTTGCCCTCAGACAACTCACATGTCAGTGGAAACATGTGAGGCAGACGAGCAAACGGTCAAACAAGCTGAATGACCGGAGCTGCTAGAAGCACCGTGAAGGGGGCTAACAGGGCAGCAGGCTGAGGTGTGACTTCCCTGAGGCATGAGGCATGCTGAGGCCTCAAGGGCAAGGAGAGAAGCCAGACTTGTCCAGATCTGGAGGAAGAAATTTTCTTCCTGCAGAAGAGAGCAGAGGAAGTGCAAAGGCCCTGGGGGCAAGAACAAGCTTACAGTGTTCAGAGAGCAGAGCCAGCCAAGACTGCCTGTGTGAAGGCAGGTGGGGCAGGGGGTGGGGAGAGAGGCTGCTGAGCCAGACTACCAGGGCTGGCTAGACATGCAAAGATGCTCAGGTTTTGTTTTGCCTTTTTGTTTGTTTTTAGCGGAAGAAGAAGTCCTTGGAGGTTTTGGAGGAGGCTCAGTGAGACATGATCAGATTCACATGTAAGAAAGTCCATTCGGGCTGCTTCTGTTTGGAGAACCGAATGGAGGGGCCTGGGGTGGTGGCAGGGAGACAGGAGGTGAGAAATGAGGCTGCAAGAAAGAGGCACATGTGGTTCCCCAACAAGCAGTGTGTTTCACACCCCGGTGCCTTTGCACACGCTGCTCCTCCTCCTACCATGCCATTCCCACCATCTCCATCAGGAAAACCCCACCCGTACTTCCAAGGGCTTCTCAGTCCCAACCTCACACCATCTGCCCTCCTGCCCAAACACGACAATCTGCTGCCCCTCCCCCTGGCCCCATCTGGAAACTGATCTCTCTGCCTATCACCCGCTGGGGTATGGGAAAAAACCTGGGCTGTGGAGTCAGACCACAGTTGGCCCAAAGCGCAACTCGGCCACCATCGGCCGGGGACACCTGAGAAGGTGGCTGAGACGTCCTTAGCCTCAGCTCCCCTCACCTGCAGAATGGGAAACCAGGGGCACTGACTACAGTCCCTAAGAGGAGGACTCCCCTGCGAGTGATGCATGAAGACGGTGCCCCAGGGAGAGACCAGGAAGGGAGGGGAGGCAGCACAGGGGCAGGACGCACCTCCGCCCGCAGCGGCTCCAGCACGGGGAGCTCCAGGCAGGGGGTGGGGGTCACACCTGGGGGGGCCGGTCCAGGAAGGTGGCTGGGCTTTCACCCGCCCACACTCACCAGGCACCACCTCAGCACCGCCTACCCCACCCCGCCTCACACACCAGAGGGCACATACACTCCGAGGCACTTTTGGTTCCACGCGTGCCAGCAAGGCTGCTCCAGGAACCCATTCAAGGGTACCCAGTGAAAGAGGAGTCCTAGTGCAGGCATTTGAAGCAAAACCACAGCACAGTGTCTGCGCGGGGGACACAAAGGATCCGGCTTCACCCACTTCACCACCCACCAGGTCTGACGTTGCAAGGATCACTGCCCGTTTCCCCCACCCCCCACCCCCCGGTTGAGTGGAGGCTGAGCTATGACCCTCCTATCAGGGGACTCTGGGCTGTCTGAGGACAGGACAGGGTCCCCTCCATTGCTGTCCACGAAAGCACACGAGAGATGCCCTGAGGTCACTGATAACTGCTGAACAAAGACACCAACTCACCCCAGAGCCCATGTGCCAGCAAGACAAGTGAGTGGTGTTCCAAGGGGGCTCTGTGACTGCTCATGGCTCTCCTGAAAGTTCAAAAGAGCATCGCCGCACCCCCACCCACCCCCGGCCCCCACCATGCTGCAGATGAGGAAACAAGCCCAGGGTGGCTGGGCAAGGTCCCAGAGGCAGGGAGTGGTCCAGGGGTGGGGCTGAACCCTAAGCTGTTTCACTCTGGAGCAGGGACCCTGTCTCCTTGCGTCTTGGGCACCTGTCACCTCCCTGGCAACCAGTGGGATGATTCATCTCCCGTGCCCTGAAGGCCTCCAGGGCCCTGTGGCTGTGAGAACTGATTTGTTCTTAGAACGGAGCAGCCTCTGGGATCCCCAAGGAGACTCTTACCCCACACAGCTCCTCCCCACAAAGCAAAGCCCCTCTCACCTGTCCCCACCCCAGGGCTGTCGAGCTACTCACTCGTGAAGGCCAGAGCTTCTTTTCTGAAAAGACCGGTGTCCCTGCCCAGCTCCCTGGTCATGGGACTCGGCTTCTCTGCAGGTTTAGGCCCCCCTCCGCCTGGCATGACCCCATGAGCTTTGCTGGGACTTAGGGACTAATCCTGTTTCACCAAGACTCTTTTGTGAGCCTCGGACCTGGGTCCGTCAGGCGTGCTTTTCATTCGCCTTCTCTCAGAGGTAAGGGAGATGATAAGATCTTTGGAAATACAAGAGCAAAGGTATCTGAGCTCCCAGGTGCCTTGAAAACAGGAGGAAATGGAGAAGCCGCCCCGGGGAGGAAGAAAACATTCCTCTTTTCCCACAGATTGTAGTCTTCTTCTTCCAGCCTCCCCATTGGAGGAAAAGGCTCGCGCCTGCCCAGGGACAGAAACCAGGAAGCCAGAAGCCACCGCACACGGCCTCCTCTCCCCCCGCCCCCAGCCCATTTACTCTGCCACATCGTCCAAGTTGCTCTCAAGACCAGATCCTCCCCTCTGTTCCTGTCAAGCCTCTGCATGCGTCCAAGTCTCTTGCCCAGGTAACCGTGGTGGCTCCTCCCTGGGTTTCCTCATCCTCCTCAGCCCTTCTCCACCTGAGCTTTGGGGATTAGGTCTGTGTCTCCTCAGAAGCCTCTCCCCTGCTCCAAACACCTGCAAAGCTTCCCTTTGCCTTGGGGATGAAGAATAAACTCCATATGGGCCTGCCAACCCCAGGTCCAGCCCCATCCATCTCAGCCTGCAACACCCGTCCTCTGTCTCAGTTCCAGCCACAGGCCCTTCGTACGGGCTGACCTGCCCCTTCATTCTCCCCTTAGCCTGGCTAGCGCATCCTCACCCTGCAAGTCTTGGTTCAGCATCACTTCCTCAGGGAAGCCTCCCCTGACCACAGTTCCCACCCGCACCCCTACAATCCTCCCCTAGGCCTGTACATGGCATGCAGGCATCTCTCAGCAAAGACAGAACTTCACAGAGAGCTCTGTGAGTCTCTGACTGAGTTCCAGACTAATGTCTGTCTCCTGGCTGCACTGGGAAGGGAACTTCATCTGGCTTTGCTCATTGTTTTGTGCCCAGTACATCCCCAGTGCCTGGCATGTAGTAGGGCTTCAGTAAATATTGCCTGGACGAGTGAATGAAAACAAAGATGCGGGAAAATGTGACTGAAGCCACTTGTGAGTTTGCACAGAGGACCCACCAGAGGTTAAGATCTNTCATCTGGCTTTGCTCATTGTTTTGTGCCCAGTACATCCCCAGTGCCTGGCATGTAGTAGGGCTTCAGTAAATATTGCCTGGACGAGTGAATGAAAACAAAGATGCGGGAAAATGTGACTGAAGCCACTTGTGAGTTTGCACAGAGGACCCACCAGAGGTTAAGATCTTCCTAAAATTCAGGTTCCGTATCCCCTCCTGACATCTGAAGCTCCTGAAGGAGTGACAGGCATGGGGTCACCTCTTGCTGAGGGGGTCCACCCACCGCAGCCTGGGGAGAGGAAGAGAGAAACCCTCCACAGAACGAAGAACAGACCAAGGGCTCCTCCTGACCCACTGGGGGAAATGTCCGCTACTGCCCTCATTGTCAGGAAGACCTAGAGGATGTTCTTCAGGATGGAAGAAACTTCTAAGAGCCTCTTGAACAGCCCCCACTAACCGTTTCATAGAAGAAGCAAAAGTCAGATACGGTCAAGGACTTGCTTCTGACTTGAAGAAGCCAGTGGCAGAGCGGGGGTGGAATCCAGTTTGAAGGGCTCCTGCTGTACACTGCCTCCCTGGCCGCTGGCCAAACACACTCACACAGCAGTGCCTGAGGGGGTTTGGTGGGTCAGAGATCCCCTCTCCTCTCCTCCCCACCCCAACACTGCTGCTGGGGAGAGGCAGAGCTCTTCAGCGGCCACCTCTTGCAGGAAGCCCTCCCAGGCCATCACTGCCGATGCTTGGCTCTCGCTGGCTCCAAGTCCCTGAGACCTCTTGCTGTTCACTAGGCACTTCCACTGTACACCTGACTCCCCAGGTGAAGGGACTCTGGGCAGATCTGATGGTCTCCTCTGTCTGCTCCCTACGTGGTCAGTTCAGCTCGGTCGCTCGGTCGCGTCTGACTCTTTGAGACCCCACAGCCTGCAGCACACCAGGCTTCCCTGTCCTTCACCATCTCCCTGCGCTTACTTGAGCTCATGTCCTCCCACATCCCTTCCTCTGGACACTTTACATGGTGCCCAGCTGGAAGCATAGAGGGGGAGAGAATGAACGGATGGACGGACAGGCCCAGCTCCCCAGGAAAGCCCCCGGGCATCTTTCTCCCACTCACCTCCCAGCCTCTGCAGCCCCCATGTGTGCTTGACCTCACTTCTCGGGAGAACCCATGTGTGGCCAAGCGACACGGGCTCTACCCCGGACCCGCTCTTCTCCAGAGCCTGGCGGGCTTGGCTGGCTGGGAGGAGAAGGTCTCACCCCTTGGAGAACACGGAGTTCTGCCCACACTGCTCTCTGAGCTTTAAAATTCCACCACCTGATGTTTTCCAGGCTTCCCACTTTAGTGGGGTTACCAGGCAACGAGGACTATTTCTTTCCCCCCCTCTTTAGACTCCTGTGAGCATCCAGGCAGCATTTCCACCCTCAGTGGAGCTCCAGCAAGACAGAGCCCTACAGATTCAGGAGACCCAGTAAGGCCCCTGATGGGCTGTGTGACCTTGAACAGACCTTCCCTCCTCCTGGGCCTCAGTTTCCCCATCTGAAAAATGTAGGGGCTGAGCAGGGCCCTCTCAGAGCTGGTGCCCCCGACACTGCTCCTTGCCGGGCACCATCCAGAAGTCCTATAGGCAATGGACCTAGAGGATTTAGCCTTCCAGTGTTGTAGACTGGGAAGCGGATTCAGATGGACAAAGGCTCTGGCCGGGTCCCCCAGCTGCCAACCAGCTCAGCCTGGACCTCTCTGATTCAGAGCTGTCTGTGCTCTGCTCTGCAACACCACAGCGCGGTGCCCTGGGTGATTCCGAGGCATCTCCAGGAGCAGGGGAGCTGGAACGGTTCTCAGGTCAACATTCCTTTCGTATAAATCCCCCAGAAGCAATCCAGCAGGGAAAGCTAGCTTTAAGCATGGTCCTTCTGAGTTTCCTGCCTTAGCAGGTCAACCTGGGCTGCATTCTACATCCTGAAGAGCCATCAGAGTGCCAAAGCGCCACCTGAATGCTCACCGGGTGAGCACTGGCCAGGGACTTTCCTGTACCCCGGTCCTCAGTTCTTCACAAAGAGCCCCTGAGCTTCTGGTGAGCCCGTTCTACAGATGTGGGAAGGAGGCCTGGAGAGGGCAGCTCTTTGTTAAAGCCTCCATTCGAACCCAAATCCTTGGATCTGAGATCCAGCATACTCTGAACAGGAGCTGCATTCAGAAAGAACGAGAGGGAGAGATGGGCAGACACAATTGGTGGCCAAAAAGCCTCCCAGCTCAGGACTCTCTCCAGTCCTCTGGGTAAATTCCAAGCTCCCTGCCTCACTCTGCGAAACAAACAAGTGAGACAACCTAATTAGAGGGAGGAGAACTCGGAGTGATCTATTTTCAAAATCAAGGGCTGCTGCTTCATTTTAAAAAAGAAATAGCTGAACTAGGATAGAAAGTGTGGGGGTGGGC
>SJYA01010845.1:0-13146 GCA_006410615.1 Neotragus moschatus
GTCTATGGGGTCACACAGAGTCAGACACGATTGAAGTGACTTAGCAGCAGCAGCAGCAGATGCTCAAAAACTACTTCTCCAGTGAATGAATGAATGACTAGTTTCCATTCAGTTGTTTCTTAGCTGGATTCCTTACATCTCCCCTGAGTTGACAATGAAATGAAACTAAGACTGGTTTAATGAATAAATTCTGCAGACATCCTACTATTTAGTAATTTCATTTTGTGAAATCACCTAGCATAATAAGTGGCTTACATTAAGTTATTATGGGCTTAAAATCTTAATAATCCATGAATAACTGCCCCCAAAAGACTGATAGGAAGAGCACATTGTCAGCTTGCCCATGACCTCATGACCAATAAGTAATCAAAGTAGAATCCAAAATTGGCTCCTCTGGTGCCATTTTGACCATTTTATGATGCTGATACCCTGTGAGGCCATCTAGGAAGCTGCCAAGAAGAATGATCCTAAGTCAAGAAGAAAAAATAAGAATGTATTAGGGAAATTAAATGAAAACAGAGCATTCCAGATGGAGTGTGGCTGTGTCCATGGCTGGCTGAGCTGAAGGTTATAACCTTATCTTCAGTAGCAGCACATCTCCTCAACTCAGAAAACTGACCATGGACCTGTTCATAATATAAGATCATGGGCAAGGAATGTGCAAAATTAAGGGGGTACAGAGTAAACTCAATGGACTCAATGAATCTGAGCAAACTCAGGAAATAGAGAAGGACAGGGAAGCCTGGCATGCTACAGTCCATGAGGTCACAAAGAGTCAGACACAACTTACTGACAATAATAAGAATTGAGTAAATATGCAATTATCCTAAGACAAACATTTTAAATTAACATTTGCTATTGGCTGGATATTGGATATTTTTAAAGTATTTAATAATAAAACTGAAATCTCTTTCTTCAGGAGACCTAAAGTATGTTTACTAAAAAGGTGTGGAATGGATTGAAGGGAAAACAGTAACTGTAAAGTTAATATTAGCAAGGCAGGAAAGAAATCTCCTGAACACATCATTTTTAAAAGCTTCCAAGAGAAAGCCAATCCCAAAGCCCTCTTTCAAGGTTTTTACACTGAAAAATGCAGAACCTGAAGTATTTCCTTTAAAAAATGATTATTGAATTTAAAACATTTTTATCAAAATAATGAGATTAAGCATATTTTCTGAAGTATTAATGCAAATTAACCCGTGCTTATCATTTAGAACAATAAGAAAATTCAAGGAACAAGACAGCCCTATTTCAAATCTTCTGCTAGTTCATATATTTGTACGCTGTAGCGGTGATTTGTATTGCTCTTTCAATGTCATGCAAGAGGGTTAGAGAAGAGAATATAGAGTAATAACAGTTCATTATCATCTTTCCTTTATTACTTTTTCTTTCCTTTCAGTTCCACCTTTTATCCAGCCTTTTGAGTTTCCAAGATTCTCCATTGGACAGCGGGTCTTCATCCCGTGCGTTGTGGTCTCAGGGGACTTACCCATCACCATCACCTGGCAGAAAGATGGCCGGCCAATCCCAGCAAGCCTCGGGGTGACCATTGACAACATTGACTTCACAAGCTCCTTAAGGATTTCCAATCTTTCTCTGATGCACAATGGGAATTACACCTGCATAGCCCGCAATGAGGCCGCAGCTGTGGAGCACCAAAGCCAGCTAATTGTGCGAGGTAAGGAGGGACTGAGGATGCGTGCCGTCTACGCAGTCCAATTCAATAACGCTCATCAGTGGTGTTTCCTTGAAATATTAAAAATAACTAGAATTCCCATTCAAACAAACACACACACACACACACACACACACACACACACACACACAGCTGTAGGAACCAACTATGAACTCCCCTAAACTCCAAACCAAGATTTAATTGATATTTACCTAAAATATGAAGTTTCAAAAATTAGCCAAGAAGAAATGTGTGGATGAAGATGTGGGGTCCATGGGATATATTTCTCGAAATAGGGCTTCCTTACATTAACCCAGTAATGTAGGGATATTTGAGGCCCAAAGGTCATGAGCACATGCTGTGTTGAATTTACCTTATAGCACTTTTTGTATTATCACTTAGACTGATGGTTTTAAAAATAACATTTGTCAAAGCCATATATTACAATTTTTCTAAAGTCAAAACGTATAAGGTAGCTTGTATATGTTTTTGCTTTCTAGTTTCTAAAATGTAGTTTTCTTTCCTTCCTCATTTCTGTCGAGCATTAAATCTCTCATTATTTGGAGAGGGTATTGAAAGGCAATGGCACCCCACTCCAGTACTCTTGCCTGGAAAATCCCATGGACAGAGGAGCCTGGTAGGCTGCAGTCCATGGGGTCGCGAAGAGTCGGACATGACTGAGCGACTTCATTTTAACTTTTCACTTTCATGCATTGGAGAAGGAAATGGCAACCCACTTCAGTGTTCTTGCCTGGAGAATCCCAGGGATGGGGGAGCCTGGTGGGCTGCTGTCTATGGGGTCACACAGAGTCGGACACGACTGAAGTGACTTAGGAATTGAAACATCTATTAAATTAAGTGAAGTATGGCAAAAATTTATGAAACAATTGAAAGAAGTAATTTAATCTGCAGAAAGTTTTTCTAGGGCTCTCAGTGAACCTGAAATGTAAGCTGAAGTCTCATTTCACATCTCTGCCCGAATCTCCCAGTTCTCATTAAGGTTCACATACATTACCTGCAAAATGAGAAGCTAGTGTTCCCCATTGTCTGTGGAGCATGGATGTTCTGGGATTTCATGATTCTTCTAGAGGGGTATGTGTTCATCTTCCCATATAAGACTCACCCACATTACAGAAGTAATTGTGTCAAATTAAAGATTTATATTAATGTTGACTATTTGCATTTTGGGGCTTCACAGGTGACACTAGTGGTAAAGAAAGTGAGTGAAAGTCTCTTAGTCATGTCTGACTCTTTGTGACCCCATGGACTGCAGCCCACCAGGTTCCTCTGTCCATTGGATACTCCAGGCAAGGATACTGGAGTGGGTTACCATTTCCTTCTCCAGGGGATCTTTCTGACCCAGAGACTGAACTGAGGTCTTCTGCACTGCAGGAAGATTTTTTACCATCTAAGCCAAGAACCTGCTGCCAATGCAGGATTTTAAAGTTCTCTAACACAGGGCTCTCATCATAGTTATCAAAAGGAATAGATTCCATTACCTTCAGGACAGTCAGTAGATCTGAGCAAACGCTTTCTTGAGCTGTAGATTCCCAAGTCCTTTCTTAGACCTTGCACCTGGTCTCCATGACACTTCTTCCTTTCTGCTGAAAAGTAATGCCTATTCTGGCTAGTTGGCAACAGAATAAAGTGAAGCATACTTAGAATTCATATGAAGAAACCAACTTTGTATTTGTGCAAAAGAGTTTCCCTGAGTAAATCAGAATATCTGTCTTCAGTTAGATACAAACCAAAGGCACAAATGGCCTTATACTAATAAAATTAGGAGCAATGATTTTCCCCCCAGTTTTGAAGATACATAAACATGGGAGCTGCTCCAATACTGCTTCCCAAATGCTTTCTTATGAGAAGAACTGACTCTCACTATCATTTGAAAGGTCAAAACAGGGAGTACATCAGCCTTACTCTGATATAATCGACTCTGAAGGATCCAGGTCAGGGAAGAAAAATGCTAGATGAAAATGTACACGAGTGTTCTGTGAATCACTTGGCTTTGCAGGAAAGGCAAGTGAACTTTTTGACCAAGGCAAAAGTCAAGTGACCTGGAATTGAGCTCAGCCAATCAGGATAATGCAGTTGATCACACTCTGATTAGTGTCTCTCTGTGGCTGATTTTAAAAATATGTTAAATAAGCTTCTGTGAAAATAACCTTGAATCACTAGTTGGATAATATAGCCCTGAGAAAGAAGATGTGCTTCACAAGTAGCTCAGTAGCTGGAGAAATAGTCAAGGAAGAAATGATGTGGGGCACTGGTTTTCAATCTGGACTTCACTATGAAATCTCCTGAGAGATTTAAGAAAACACTGATGACTATTTTCTAGTCCTAACTAAACACACAACCTCATGGACTGTACACCAGGCTCCTCTGTCCATGGGACTTTTCAGGCAAGAGTACTGGAGTGGGGTGCCATTTCCTTCTCCAAACTAAACACAAGTAAATCACCATCTCTGGGAGCAGATCCATCTCCCAAATCTCTGGGGCATTCTTTTTTCTTTTTTTTTTTAATTCAAAAATCATCTGTTAATGATTCTTGAATTTTGTCATATGTTTAAACTACCTAGGGAGCTTTAAAAAATGCCTGATGTCCAGGCTGAAGTCCAAATAAATAAACATCACTGGCGGGGGGGCGGTGGGGGGGACCCAAGCACCAGGAATTCGTAAAATTCCTAAGCCGATGCTGAAATGCAGGGAAGTTTAAGCCCACGTACCCTAGGTAATTTGAATATACAACTACTTTAGAAGTCTATTTTGTTCTGTAAATGCAAAGAGAGGCCATTGGTGAAAACTAAGCCAGCAGCATTGACCTGATTTATGTTTTTTATCATCACACTAGCAGCTGTGTAAAAATGGACTAGTCCAGAAAAAAAGATAGTAGCTAAGAAGCCATTTCAGAAGTTGAGGCAAGATAGAAAGTGACTTGAGTGAAAGTAGTGAGTCAAGATAATGAGAAGCAGTTTGAGTTTGCAATATGTTTTGGAGGCAGAGCAAACAAAACATGAGTATAAAGTGACTCTAGCAAGTGAGAGAGAAGATTCCTTAATTGGAGTACATATTTTGCCTAGTCAGGTAGATGAAGGTGTCTGCAGCAAAAGTTGAAAAGATCTAAGGAGTAGCAATTGTCACGGGGAAATAACGATATGAAAACAACAAGAGTATCTAAACCCAAGGTATTCCAAAATTTAAGATTTCAGAATAAGAGGAGAAATCCACAAAGGAGACAGGAAGAAAAAGCAGTCACTGAAACAAGAGGAAATCCAGAGGATTGTGGGGCCCTGAAAGCAAAATAGCAAATAATCAGGAAAGATATGTAATNGTATTCCAAAATTTAAGATTTCAGAATAAGAGGAGAAATCCACAAAGGAGACAGGAAGAAAAAGCAGTCACTGAAACAAGAGGAAATCCAGAGGATTGTGGGGCCCTGAAAGCAAAATAGCAAATAATCAGGAAAGATATGTAATAAAGTATATCATGTCCCACCAAAAGTAGAAAAAGAGGAAAACCAGGAAGTGTTCATTGGGTTTGGGGGAAGATGAACACTGGTTTGACCTTGCACAACAGGGTGGCTACAGTGAATGACGGATTAGTGGGGCTTGAAAAAAGAAAGGGAGGTAACTGAATGTGTGGGAACTCAAGAAAATACACTTATTTTTATATTTTCAAGAATGTTGCTGTGGCAGGAGGCAGAGAAAATGGAAAGGAAGTTAGATATGGACATGGGACAAGGGAAGCTTATATACTAATGAGAATGAACCAGTAGAGAGGAAAAACTGTATGTGGGAGGGCAAAGAGATTATTAGAGGATCCGGGCCCTTGACTTAGTTAATTAAGCTCTTTTACCAATGGAATATGTCCAAACTAATATAATAATAATCCTAATAGGGCCCCATAAGGTAGAACCAACAGAAATGGTTGGAAATTTCAGACAGCCAGGTTTGGGGTCAAGTAACTTAAAAGATTTTTCCATTGGTCATGTATGGATGTGAGAGTTGGACTGTGAAGAAAGCTGAGCACCGAAGAATTGATGCTTTTGAACTGTGGTGTTGGAGAAGACGCTTGAGAGTCCCTTGGACTGCAAGGAGATCCAACCAGTCCTAAAGGAGACCAGTCCTGGGTGTTCACTGGAAGGACTGATGAGGAGGCTGAAACTCCAATACTTTGGCCACCTCATGTGAAGAGTTGACTCATTGGAAAAGACTCTGATGCTGGGAGGGATTGGGGGCAGGAGGAGAAGGGGACGACCGAGGATGAGATGGCTGGATGGCATCACTGACTCGATGGACATGAGTCTGAGTGATCTTCGGGAGTTGGTGATGGACAGGGAGGCCTGGTGTGCTGTGATTCATGGGGTCGCAAAGAGTCAGACACGACTGAGTGACTGAACTGAACTGAACTGAACTGAACTTAAAAGATAAATTTAAAAAGTCATCAGAGAGTAACACAATGGATTTATCCTCCTACGATGAACAATTCTGAAAAGTGAAAGTGTTACTCACTCAATCATGTCCAACTCTTTGCAACCCCATGAACAGTAGCCCCACAGGCTCCTCTGTCCCTGGGATTTCCCAGGCAGGAATACCGGAGTGATTAGCCATTCCCTTCTCCAGGGAATCTTCTCAACATAGGGATCAAACCCAGGCCTCCTGCATTGCAAGCAGATTCTTTACCATCTGAGTCACCAGGAAGGCCCATCAACAATTATAAAACTAGACAAAAAATTTTAAAGTAATAATTTTTCAGGCAGTGAAACACACAGTAAAAGGCTGTGTGATCCTTGAGATAAATATGACATATTCCCCAAATGCACCCCAGATTTTTGCTTGGTGCACTTTCCAAACCATGATAGCAGGATGAAGAGCCTAAATAGATGATAATGACTTTTCAGGTGGTGATAAACAAAGATTAACATTTAAAATTATTGAGGTGCTAGATATTTCAGGGCAGAGTACTAGGGAATGGGGACCAGGTCAAAGAAAGATGTATTAATATCTATATAGGGTTTCCTTTGAGTCTTTAGCTAGGTACTATGATTCACATGCTTAGGGTGAGACTTTATGAGATCTAGTAGAGAACAGCTACCAGGAAAATGTGACATGATTAAAGATTCCAAGAGTTATACAGTGCTGAGAAGTGTTGAATTTCTGACTAATCAGAGTAGAGAATACACAGGGAATTCAGTTGAAATCTCAGAGAAGCCACAACTAAGAGAGACCTAATCTAGTCCTGGAATAAGGATTCTTCTAAACCCCCAAGGCTATGAGTTGTCCTGACAGGATAAACTTCTTCACCAGTAAATTAACTGACTGCAATCGTAACATTTAACACTCTTAAAAGGAAGACAACAAAATCCAGACTATCAATACATAGCATATCCACAATGCCTTACATATATTTGCTGGGTATGGGAAAAAACAGGAAAATGTGAGCCATAAATAAAAGAAAAAGGAAAAGAAACAACCTAATGAACATACAGAAGTTGGAATTAGAAGCAAGGTTTTATAGTAGCTATCATACTCATTTTGAAACATTCAAATGAAAATATGTGTGCCATGAGTGAACATATAGAGTCTCTTGGCCTACAAGATCAAACCATTAAATTCTAAATGAAATCAACCCTGAGTATTCATTGGAAAGACAGATGCTGAAGCTAAAGCTCCAATACTTTGGCCACCTGCTGTGAAGAGTTGAAAAGACTCTGATGCTGGGAAAGATTGAAGGCAAAAGGAGAAAGGGGCAGCAGAGGATGAGATGGTTGGATAGCATCACAGACTCAATGGACATGAATTTGAGCAAACTCCAGGAGACAGTGAAGGACAGAAAAGCCTAAAGTGCTACAATCCACAGGGTCACAAAGAGTCAGACATGACTTAGAAACTGAACAACAATCATAAACATTTTGAAAATTTCAAATGAAAAGATGTGTGCAATGAGTGAATACATAGGGAACACAGAAGAAAAGTGTAAAGCATTAAAAAAAAAAAATGAACCAAAGGAAATTCTACATCTGAAAAACACAGTATCTCATCCATTTCTGCTCTGCCCCTAGCGCACAATTGGGGCAGAGAACTTTCTACCTGAATGACTAATTGCTGCCATGAGTGACAGCCTTTCTTCTTGGATACCTAGATCAGGCAACTGCTCTCAGAATTTCAAATTTTAGTTTGAATGGTCAAGTAGTTGAATTTTGTCACCACTTCAGCTAGATCACATTCCAGATAAGCTAAATAGATCTTTAGGTAAAATAAAGAATCTTATCATTTATTGTTGCCATTTAGAATAATAGTTCCATATTGCAAACTGCAGACTTGCTAACTTTGGAGCATAATCTGTCCTTTGATTGGTGAAAAATATGCAAAAATAAGTTGGAGAAACAACACCCACATGAAAACAGCAAACAGTATTAGAGAATACTTATATGGGCTTTTATTTCAATCTGTAACATCAGTTGGGGAATGTTTTTCTCTAAGAGGCTTTAAAGTTTTTGGTCTGAGATGTAACCTGGGAAAAGTAGAACTAGAACAAGGACCTTGAAGACTTTGAAGCTGCCTTCTTGCAGCTAGGGTGGTTGCAAAGTCTCCAAGTAACAATGTCAAAGAGCAAAGCGAGCTATGATAAGGGAGAGCTCTGTGGCTTTTATAGAGACTTCATGGAAGAAGCGGGAACCATCAACTCTGATGTGTAAGTTGGGTTAGAAAGAAACTGAAAAATACAGCAACACTGGAACTTTTAATAAGTAAACTAAAGTCCACGTTTCTGCTTGTTCATCTTCTATATGACTTAGAAAAGGCAACTGAATTTCTGAGCCACAGTTTCCTCATCTGTACAATAGAAATTATGAGACTTACTTCTTGGAGTTGCTGAGAGAATGGAATCAGATAACATTTGTAAATGTCCTTACCACCCAGCTAGTTGCAGGGCTTTCCAGTTCCTCTTCCTTTAATGAATGAGTAGGAAGGAGGACAGAGGTGTTCAGGCATGTGTTTTGAGACCAGTAAGGGATAAACAGGATTAGCTAAGACACAAGTGGTGCCATGATCAGAGTCAGCCCACCTGCTTGTTGCCATGACCAAGTACATGCTTGATGTAGGAAGTGATGGGGAATCTCAGAAGTCCTAGCACTGATTGCCCTTGGAAGTAGGAGATACATATGGTATCAGTCAATGGGCTGTGGCTCTGCAGATAAGAAAACCAAGCAAAGACCCAATGCCCTGTCAGTCTGACTCCCCAGACCCCCTCCTTGCTTCTCTGCCCTGTTTCCTTTCATCTCTATCAGGATCTGAACACCCATTAGCTGTGCTATTTTAACTATATTCCTTAACCTATTTTTACTAATATTTTACTTCAATTTTCTTATTTGTAAAATGGGATAAGGGCTTCCCAGGTAGTGCTAGTGGTAAAGAATCTGCCTACCAGTGCAGGAGATGCAAGAGACACGGGTTTGATCCCTTGGTTGAGAAGATCCTCTGGAATAGGAAATGACAACCCACTGCAGTATTCTTGCCTGGAGAATCCCATGGACAAAAGAGCTTGGCAGACTACAGTCCATGGGGTCACAAATAGTCAGACACAACTGAGCAAAGCCAACAGGTAGTAACTCCCATTCCTGCTCTTCTGTTTCTCTTTTCCTTCCACTCACGTGTACATGACTTTAGTACTGACTGAGGACATGTTACATGGAGGAGGCCAGGTGGTAATCCCAAGCATCACACAGTTAGTTAGAATAGTGGCCTAGGGAATACAGTCAAAGAGGTAATAGTGCACTATACTTCTGAAGAAACTGCAGCAGTTGGGGGTAAATTGTATGTGGGAGGTGAGGTGATAACTGAGGCTGTAAACCTGAGGTATAGGATAAAAAGCAACGAAAGAAAGGGAATTTGGGGACTCAGTTCCTGCTTATTCTTCATACCAGAGTCTTATGGCTTTGGACCATTGTACAGCTTAGCACATTTTTGATAGTTTGGGTCACAGGGAAGATTTATGAAAGCTTAATTTAAAATAAATTAGCTGTTATCACAAGGGAAGTTAGAGGAAAAAACCCTTAGCACTTAGTCATGTGCCCCATGGCTTACACTGGCAGTGGATAGATGATGACCCTAATGTCACACTCAGTTGGGTGACCTTGGTATTGGTGAAGCAATTTTGAGGGAAAGGACTGGAATTAATGGCAAAACACACCCGCCCTTTGGTTCCTGTTATTGGCTCTGCGTTACTGCAGGGCAAGCTGCCAGTGTTATGATTTCCTGTCTGTGACTCCAAAGGCCAGTCTTCTTACACTTCTTTATATCTTATGATGAGTCCGTGTTTCTGCCTTTTAATAATGAGCCACCACATAGTGAAACAAACACATTATCTAAAAAGCCCCTACTTGACCTTCATTTGGCAGGAAAAATAAAACTTGTAAAGGCCACTCTCTTGCTGCTATTTGTTAACCCAGTTTTTGACACCATATCCATGCTCTCATGTTACTTCATTCATCCCTTCATTTTTTTCCAAAACATACTTATTAAGCATCTATTTTATAAGATGTTTAATAAGAGATACTCTGAGTGTACCGAAGAATTGATGCTTTTGAACTATGGTATTGGAGAAGACTCTTGACTCGACTTCAAGGAGATCAAACCAGTCAATCCTTAAGGAAATCAATCCTGAATATTCATTGGAAGGACTGATGCTGAAGCGAAGCTCCAATACTTTGGCCATCGGATGTGAAGAACTGAATCATTGGAAAAGACCCTAATGCTGGGAAAGATTGAAGACAGGAGGAGAAGGGGACAATGGAGAACTAGATGGTTGGATGGCATCACTAACTCAATGGACCTGAATTTGAGATGGTGAAGGACAGGGAAACCTGGCGTGCTGCAGTCCTTTGGGTCGCAAAGAGTCAGACATGACTGAGTGATTGAACAACAACTGAGTGCTGGTTGTACAGGGTGTTCAATATGGGGAGACCCAATCCCTGCCTCATAGAACTTAATAACAACCTAAATGGGGAAATAATCTGAACAAGAATAGATATGTGGATATGTATAACTGAATCACTTTGCTGTACGCTTGAATCTAACACAGTGTTGTCCAACAGCTGTGTGTGTATGCTTAGTCATTCAGTCATGCCCACCTCTTTGCAGCCCCATGGACTGTAGCTTGCCAGGCTCCTCTCTCCATGGGATTTTTCAGGCATGAATACTTGAGTGGGTTGCCAGTTCCTTCTCCAAGACAACTATACTCCAATATAATGTTAAGAAGTTAAAAAAAGACTTTCATTCCAGTGCAGGAGAGAGGCAATGAACATACAGATGATGTCAGACATTACCTATGCTATGAAAAGTAAAACTTGGTAGGAGGAATGAGAGTGATAAGAGAACGGAGTTTCAGGATGAACAGGGTAAGCCTTTTTTTTTTTCCATTTTTAAATTTTATATCAGAGTAGGGCCAATTAACAATGTTGTGATAGTTTCAGGTGGACAGCAAAGCAACTCAGCCATACACATACATGTTTCCATTTTCCCCCAAATTCCCTCACATCCAGGCTGCCACATAACATTGAGCAGAGTTCCCTGTGCTATATGGTGGATCTTGTTGGTTATCCACTTCAAATATAGCAGTGGATACATGTAGATTCCAAGCTCCCTAACTAACTCTTCCCCCCAAAGAATGGACAGAGTAAGTCTTTCTGAAGAGACTTTTCAAAAGAGACATGACAAAAGGGAGGGTTGAGTCACAGATCTCTCTGTAGGAATCTAGTTACAAGCAGAGGCAAACAAGTACCAAGACCCTGAGTCAGCAGTGGGTTTTGTGTTTGGAAAGGACAGCCAGAGACCAGTGTGCTCACCATTCAGTAGGAGAGGAGGGAGGAGCCAGGTCTTCTATTCTGGGTGTTACAGGAAGCCATTGGAGTCTAGTTTCCAGTATCATAAATCTAACCTAGAGTTTTGATCAACTACTATCTTGATTAAATACCATCCAGCAGAGAACGACAATCTTTATTTATACAGCACCGCCACCGCCACTCTCCACTGCCACCACAAAAGTAACTTCCAGTTTTACCTTCAATAAAAAGAAATTCCCATCCCTGTTGACAGCTAGGGAAACCTACAGCCATTCTTTGGAAATATACTGCTACTTTGTTACTGTTGTTGTTTAGTTGTCAAGTCATGTCCATCTGTTTTGCAGCCCCTTAGACTGTAGCCCACCAGGCACCTTTGCTCATGGGATTTTGCAGGCAAGTTTACTGAAGTGGGTTGCCAGTTCCTTCTCCAGGGAATTTTTCTGATCCAAGGATTGAACCTGTGTCTCCTCTACTGGCAGGCAGATTCTTCACCACTAAGCCCCCTGGGAAACCCATATGGCTACGGGTTGTTGTTGTCATTCAGTCTCCATATGGGTATGGTTGTTATTCAGTCCCTCAGTCATGTCCAACTCTTCGTGATGCCATGGACTGCAGCATACCAGGGTTCCCTGTCCTTCACCATCTCCTGGAGCTTGCTCAAACTCATGTCCATTGAGTCAATGATGCCATCCAACCATCTCATCCTCTGTCATCCCCTTCTCCTACCTTCAATCTTTCCCAGCATCAGGGTCTTTTCTAATGAGTTGGCTCTTCGAATCAGGTGGCCAAAGTATTGGAGTTTCAGCTGCAGCATCAGTCCTTCCAATGAATATTCAAGATTGATTTCCTTTATGATTGACTGGTTTGATTTCCTTGCAGTCTAAGGGACTCTCAAGAGTCTTTCCAGCACCACAGTTCAAAAGCATCAATTCTTCAGTGCTCAGCCTTCTTTATGGTCCAACTCTCACATCCATACATGACTACTGGAAAAACTATAACTTTGACTATATGGACCTTTACTGGCAAAGTCATGTCTCTGCTTTTTAATATGCTGTGTAAGTTTCTCATAGCTTTTCTTCCAAGGAGCAAACATCTTTTAATTTCATGACTTCAGTCACCATCTTCAGTGATTTTGGAGCCAAAGAAAATAAAGTCTGTCACCGTTTCCACTGTTTGCCTATACATAGCTATTTAGAAGCCATGAATTCCAAGCATAAAACATTGGACTATATATAACACTGAGAAATATCTGTTCAATTACAAACAAGCTATCCCTCCTTTTAAAACAGAAAAATCATTCTTTCCCTTAATAAACAGACCAAAGCCAATGATCGTGTAAACAAACATCATTTTAAGCACCATGAGGAATCTTTCCAAACTACGGATACTATCAGGCTACATGGATTGCATGACAGGACAGGATATTTTAGAAAGTATACATCTAAAATTACTCCTTCTAGGAGGACAGGAGTAATGTGCTTGCAATTATTCTTTCTTTTATTTATTTAAATTAATTGTTATTAGAGTATAGTTGCTTTAAAATATTCTGTTAGTTTCATAGTAGAGCCTGAAGTCAAGCAGGTTGATTCCTCCAGTTCCATTCTTCTTTCTCAAGATGGCTTTGGCT
>SJYA01010846.1:0-13269 GCA_006410615.1 Neotragus moschatus
GCAGCCCACCAGGCTCCCCCGTCCCTGGGATTCTCCAGGCAAGAACACTGGAGAGGGTTGCCATTTCCTTCTCCAATGGAGGAAAGTGAAAGTGAAGTCGCTCAGTTGTGTCCGACCCTCAGTGACCCCAGGGACTGCAGCCCACCAGGCCCCTCTGTCCATCGGATTTTCCAGGCAAGAGTACTGGAGTGGGGTGCCATTGCCTTTAGATATCCATATTAAATGGAATGTTTTCATGAGTTATTTTATGTACAATTGATTTAAATACTATCCTGAAAATCATGTCCAATCTCCCTTGTCCAAAGACTTTCTTCTTTAGTTCCATTATATAAGCATAATGCTTAAGTTATGAAAAAACTCTGTCAAAAATGGTAAAGGTCTAAAGTCTCACGAATGACAGTTATGTATGTAAGCTTTACATTTCTGTTACTGGTGGCTAGAGGAAGGAAGAACAGTTTGAGCATCATGTTAAGTCTCAAAACAAGATTTAGCTTGACCCCAAGTGTCTGTACATTTCATCTATAAAGTGGACTCTACTATGTGGAAAGCATTACCGAAACCAAGCATTAATGTTTTCATTAAACCAAAGATGGCATAGTACATAGGATTATGAAACATTCCTGTAAGAGGTGAGCTGGGCGCCCAATTTGCACACAAGTATTAAAGAATTACCACACTGCCTGGAGAAGAAGTTCCAACTCGGCCACAAAAAGGTCAGCTTTAAGTGTTGCTGTCATAATGACACTGTTAAAAGCCAAAGGGAAAATTTTTTTTTTAAGAGAGAAAGATCTGTGATTAGAACCTATTGAGCAAGCCTAAGAGAAAAAATTTAGTATCATCAAATAAGGCTCCAGTGAAGTAATAAAGACTTTTATTAAGTCAATGTTACTTGAAGGAAGACATTTTTACACTGCAAGCAACTTTAGGGCTGTTTACAGCCTAATTAGATAAGTATGGAACTGCCCAGGGTCAGAAGAGGTGACTGGGTCAGATCGGACTCCTGAGATGAAACGGCTTCCCGCCAAACATGGTTCACTGACTTAAACAGCTTGTGGCTTCTTATTTAACATGTTATATATTTGGCACTATTCTGAAGAGGAAACTTCTTTTAAAAAATTCATTGTTATGCCCCCAGGACAACAAACTGGGGGCACCATAAACTGATACTTTATACTCGGCATAAGGGGAGGGAACAGACGCATATTTCACTGAGAGTCTACTCCTAGCTTGAGTCCAGTCACTTAATGGATACTTTAATATGTATTAACCATCGTAATCCCCTCAACATGCCTCTGCAGTAGATTTCATCCATGAGTTGCCAAAGGGGGAGCACGGTTTAAAGGCTGCTGATCTCAGCCTTCAGAAATGAACACACCCACCCACTAGGGGGCCAGACCTTCCAAGGTCGTGACTCAGGCTCTTGCGGTCTCTGCTTTATTCTTAGTGGAGATAGTTTTACTGAGGACTCTCCAATGAATAGGTTCCATTCTCAGGTTCAACAATGGTTGTAGACCACTGAGTATTTGACATTATATTACACTGTAGAATGATATTTCACATAATAGAATGGATGGGACTTTGGTAGAAAAATATCTAAACTTCTTCAATAGTTCTTCTGTAAACATTTGAGAAGAAACATACATGTAAATATATATGTAAATACATATGTAAACATTTGAGAAGAAATATATATATATGCACAATACATCATGAGAAACGCTGGACTGGATGAAGCACAAGCTGGAATCAAGATTGCCGGGAGAAATACCAATAACCTCAAATATGCAGATGACACCACTCTTATGGCAGAAAGCGAAGAACCAAAGAGCCTCTTGATGAAAGTGAAAGACGAGAGTGAAAAAGCTGGCTTAAAATGCCACATTCAGAAAACTAAGATCATGGCATCTAGTCCCATCACTTCATGGCAAGTAGATGGGGAAACAGTGGAAACAGTGACAGACTTTAATTTTGGGGGCTCCAAAATCACTGCAGATGGTCACTGCAGCCATGAAATTAAAAGATGCTTGCTCCTTGGAAGAAAAGTTATGACCAACCTAGACAGCGTATTAAAAAGCAGAGACATTACTTTGCCAACAAAGCTCCGTCTAGTCAAAGCTATGGTTTTTCCAATAGTCATGTATGGATATGAGAATTGGACTATAAAGAAAGCTATGTGTTGAAGAATTGATGCTTTTAAACTGTGCTGTTGGAGAAGACTCTTGAGAATCCCTCGGACAGCAAGAAGATCCAACCAGTCAATCCTAAAGGAAATTCTGAATATTCATTGGAAAGACTAATGCTAAAGCTGAAACACCAATACTTTGGCCATCTGACACGAAGGACTGGCTCATCTGAAAAGACCCTGATGCTGGGAAAGATTGAAGGCAGGAGGAGAAGGGGACGACAGAGGATGAGATGGTTGGATGGTATCACCGACTCAGTGGACATGAGTTTGAGTGAACTCTGGGAGTTGGTGATGGACAGGGAGGCCTGGCGTGCTGCAGTTCATGGGGTCGCAAAGAGTTGGACACGACTGAGCGACTGAACTGAACTGATATATGTATCCCAGATTAAGTCCATTAAGAGCAGCAAATTAATACACTATACAGGTCTTCATTTATAGTCTCATCATAGTTGTCTGTTTACTCATCTGACTGTTCTGTTATCTTTAACAGTATTTTTTTTAAGTATGGAAGAATAAGCTATGATTCTCACTCAAACAGCAAGCACATTTCACAATGGGGACATTGGCAACAGTTACATTAATAAAGTCTCTAGTTGCAGATAGATCCCCCAACAGGAACGATCTGAAGTTCTTCAAGAATTTTAGATGGCTTGACTCAAGGACTGCACGCATTGGTTGTGGAATGGAGTGTTGATTTTAACAGACTGTCTTAGACTTGGTTTACTATTGAGTTGCAGTGGATTAAAAAAAAATGAATGTGAAGTTTGCATTTGTGGATTTTAGACATAAAATAGGAAATCAACCCTGAATATTCATTGGAAGGACTGATGCTGAAGCTGAAGCTCTAATACTTTGATCACTTGATGTTAAGAGCCGACTCATTGGAAAAGACCCTCATGTTGGGAAAGACTGAAGATAAAAGGAGAAGGGGGCAACAGAGGATGAGATGGTTGGATGGCATCACAGACTCAATCATCATGAGTCTGAGCAAACTCCGGGAGACAGTGAAGGACAGGGAAGCCTGGTGCATTGCAGTCCATGAGGTTGCAAAGAGTCAGACACAACCTAGTGACTGTACAACAATTTTAGACATAAATAGCCTCAAACCAGAGAAGGCAATGGCACCCCACTCCAGTACTCTTGTCTGGAAAATCCCATGGACGGAGGAGCCTGGTGGGCTGCAGTCCATGGGGTCCCCAAGAGTCGAACATGACTGAGCGACTTCACTTTCACTTTTCACTTTCATGCATTGGAGAAAGGCAATGGCACCCCACTCCAGTGTTCTTGCCTGGAGAGTCCCAGGGACGGTAGAGCCTGGTGGGCAGCTGTCTATGGGGTTGCACAAAGTCGGACACGACTGAAGTGACTTAGCAGCAGTAGCAGCCTCAAACAGATTTATTGTTAATTCTAAACATGATATTTCCTTCATGTCATATGCTTCATATCAAATTATAGTTTAAATGTGTTGGAAACTTGTTCAATTATTAACTAATCTTATGCACGCTTATTTCACACATTATGAAAAAAATCAATATGAAGGAAATTACAAAAACTTGGTAAGGTCATAATATTCCTTTAGAATAAACATCATGTAATATTTGTCTCATTTTGTGCTATCTTCAGCTGTGAAATTAGGTAATCCCTCCACCATAACCTGTCAATATTAGCAATAATTTGTTGTTTGTACCATTCAATCTCTACTCTATACCCAGGCACTCACTGTAGTTTCTTTCTTTCTTTCTTTCTTTTTTTTTTTTTTTAATAGATTTAGGAATTGATTGATGAAATACAAAATGCTAGATCAACTTACAACTACTTTCAACCTTACCCAACCAAAACTCATCTTCTGGTTCCTCTCAAAGTTCCACTTTCACAGGGAGGTGATTGTCACATCAGTACTGTTCAGACCTACTCCAGCTGCTCTTTATTAAGGCTACCAGGAAATCTGGATGATAAGATGCTCTGTTTCAGGGCCACTCATCACCTTTGCTGATAAAGGCTAACAATAGTCTTCCGTGTACTTCCTCTGCTAAATTCACCCAACTCCTTGTCAACAGGGAAAGGTGTCAGAAAAATGTACCTAATATTGCTCACAACCTTATTTAGTCAATGAATTTGAGCATGACGCTATGCTTCCACTTACGCTTCTATCTGTAGCTACTTGCAAGTACAGCTTGCCTGGCCACCAACAGTAGATCTTCTTTTAAAGGAAGTCGAGTGTGAAGGGGACAATTGTCACTTAATACATTGGGAGAAAAATACCCTCTCGCACTAGCTAAGGCGCTTTTCTGCTTACTAATCTGACAGTAGACACATATTTTTAACAGAAAGGTGATGTTTTTCTTTTCCTTCTAATAACACTAGCACTGTACGTCAGTTGTAAGAGATGCCAGTTCACACAGTGTGAGGTGGATATTTATATTAATGAAATGGATGTTTAGAACTGTTCCTTTCTCCAAATTAGTTCACATCTTATTCACACACACACACAAACACACACACATATACACACACGTATATATACATCTTAGATTTTAAGTAATATTTTAGTATTCTTTTTGGGAGTCTAAGTCACAAAGATGAAATCTAAGAGTATGATCAGCCTAAGCAGTTTAAAAGTCAACAGCATGTCAAAATTAGGTAAATAAAATTACGATTTGTTTCTTGACACACATTACTTAACGTAGAAGAAGATTCTAATTTTTTAACGTAATCTAACATTCGTTTATTTTTATTTTTTGAAGCCAAGTTTATTTTCTATATAAACAGATAATTTAAAAATTTTGTTTGTTTCTGGTTTTCCAATCTTTTTATTTTATTCCAACATTTTTACTTTACACAGAGTACAGTGGATTCACGGTGTTGGGTTAGTTTCCGCCGTGCAGCAAAGCTAGTTTGTTACCCACGTGCATATGTCCACTCTTTTCCAGATTCTTCTCGGATACAGGCTGTCGCGGAGTCCCGAGCAGAGCTCCCCGTGCTATTGGGAGAGTCTCTACTGATTGCCTGTTCCCTACACAGTCCTATGTGGACGTTAATCCCCAGCTCCTACTCGACCCCTCCCCCTACCTTTCCTGGTAACCATAAGTTTGTTTCCTAAGTCTGTGAGTCTGTTTCTGTTTTTTAAACAATTTCATTTGTCTCATTTTATAGATTCTACATATAAGTGATATCATGTGATAATTGTTTTTCAGTTTTTTTTTTAAAAAAACAAACATTTAGCTTCAGCTTTGATCTCTGCTGTTTTATTTCTTAAATTTATACGCGGTGGTAAACTACCCTTGTCACCCTTGGCTTCATCCTGTCTTGATGGAATGGACTATATCATGTCTTAGGAAAAGAAAAAGAAAAGCTCAGAAATAGCCCATGAATAAAGTTATTTCAATTCTTTAGCGCATTTGCTTAATTTAGTAAACAAAACAAGAATTAACTTTGGACTACATTATACAATATAAGCTAGCTTACTCACGGGGTAACACCACTTTAACCACGATGGAATTCAGATTGGCTATTGAGTTATGCTCGCGTAGACAGAGGCAATATGTTAGGCGACTGGAGAGGAAGGGAAGCCCCGCCGACAGTCTGTGGCCCCAAACAGGCCACCTCCATATGCTCGGCAGCAGCACCGGCCAGCTTTGGGGCCCAAGCCCCGCCTCCTTCTCGGGGACATCCATATGCTCTGCGCAGACTGAGAGCTCGCCCTTTCTAAGACGGTCAGGTCTCACTCGGCATTCTGTTGCACTGAGTATTTGTGAACAGCAATTCATAATTGTGTTGCAAAAATGAGACTAAGGATGCCAGGCTTTTCCACCTTTTTCAAAGACAGAGTTATGGATCCTGACAGTCTTATATTTCAACTTTATAGAAAAATTAGTTGCATGCATTTTAACCCAAACATGAAAATGGCTCAGGCTCCCGTTTATGCATTAAGTAGTGGGGAGTCAGAAAGTAAAAAAAATATATATAACTGGGCTTCTGTTTTATTATTTCAATGTGTAAATGGAAGGGAGTTGAATTTAGTGGAAGTGTCAGATATACAATGAGCAAAAATGTGAACGAAGAATTTCCCCCCCCCAGAATAATTGTGATTGACTTTTAGTGTTTCTTGAGCTTTATTCACATGTTGCAAATTTTAGACCTTACACATCCATTTCTTTGCTCATTGAACGTTGTCTGTTTTTAGATTTTTTGGAACCCTGGGCATCTCCTCTTTCATCTGGCAAAAAACAATAGGCAGTGGTCATCATTTTCATTTCAGCTGAGAAATTAACCACATTCTAAATTATAAATAAAAAGATGAGCACACAGAATATTTTTAAAAATGAAAGTCTGCTTCCTTAGTGGGCGATAAATACTAGTTGGACAATAGATTATAGGAAATGTGTGTTCTTATGTTGGTAAAATTTTTTTCATTTAAAGAAATTTCTTTCTACAAAGGTTTTTTTTTTTTTTTAACCAGTCAGAACATTGATATGTTGCAAATATTTACAGTTTATGAAAGAAAAAAATAAAATCCTGGAGAAACAATCAGCACAAAGCAAACTGAGTGGACAGTAAGCTGAAAATATATAATGACATTAGTTTAAAAAGAGTATGGTGTTCCACAAATCAGAAATAACAAAAGCAGATATTCGCAACTTCTCTCAATGTAACTTCCTAAGTTAAGGATTTATTTCTTTCTCTCTATAGAAATTCAACCAGATCTGGATTGGAAATTACTTGTGACTTAAGTTTCCTGAAAATTTGCCTGTGCATACATGTGTGTGCTAAGTCACTTTAGTCGTGTTTGACTCTTTGTGGCCCCCATGGACTGTAGCCCGCCAGGCTCCTCTGTCCATGGGATTCTCCAGGCAGGAATAATGGAGTGGGTTGCCATCCCCTTCCCCAAGGGATCTTCTCGACCCAGGGATTATACCCACATCTCTCTCTCTCTCTCTCTCTTTTTTTTTTTTTTTTTAATTATTTTTAATTGATTGATGATTGCTTTACAACACTGGCTTGATTTCTAGTATACATCAACAGGCACTAACCATAGGTGGACGTGTGTCCCCTCCCTCTTGAGCCTCTCGCCCACCCCCCGCCCATTCCCGCCCCTTTGGGTTATTACAGAGCCCAGGTTTGAGTTCCCGGAGTCATCCAGCAATCTCCCACTGGCTGTCTGTTTACATATGGTAGTGTGTGTTTCCATGCTAGCCTCTCCATTCATCTCACCCCCTCTTCTTCTTCACCACCCTTGTCTAAGTCTGTTCTCTACGTCTGTGTCTCCCGAATCCGTGTCTCCTATGTCTCCTGCATTGGCAGGCAGGCTCTTTACCACCAGCACCACTGAGAAAATTTAAGGGACAACAAAACCATGGCTTTTTCTTTTGGTGTATTCCCCCACTTACATACCTCTCCAAGGGTCTGGGAAAACACTGCCTTTTCCTTATATGTGCCTCCTCTCTATAAATCCTTCTGTCTCTATTTTCTCTCCTCCTCTTTGGCATGTTAACCATCTTTTATTAGTACTTTTCTTCTTTTTAGCTCCTAATAGCCCACCAGTTTTTGGCCACAGGGACTCCCTGTTATCTGGTTCCATATCTCCCAGTTTCTAGCTGTTTCAGGCACCACAGCCCCAGGTTCCTAGTGTCCCATGTGTGATTGGTGCAGGTAAGGAAGAGAGGTGAGGCACACAGATGGGGGTATTCCTTCTCTGTCAAGATGTTCACCTACACAGACACATACATTCAGAAAAACATTAATCCAAGGGGGAACGCTGAGAATGTCTGTGTCAATGTATATAATCTCGAGCTTCCCGCAGGCTTTCCTGGTGGCTCAGATGGTAAAGAATCTGACTGCAATGCAGGAGACCCAGGTTTGATCGCTGGGTGGGTGGTTCTCCTCGTGGGCACCCCGAGATATTGTGCCCCCCAAACTCCTCCTTCTGGAGCTCTCACTCTACACCCCATGAAAAGACTGCAGATGAAAAGGTGCCCGTGGGTTGAACTCGCAAGGCTGGATTTGGTCTATTTGCCACTCCCTTCAGGATTCTTGTTTCACAAGCCCAGATAAGAGGACTCACTGAAGCCCAGATAATCTGGCCTTTTTCTCAATTATTCATGAGATGTAGGCAAAATTGCCTGTTTGCATTTCACGTTTTTGGCGTGAATCGCTCCAGTTGCAGGCAGGGTGTCAATCTGAGCTTCACTTTGCTAGAAGCCTCTGTAGGCTCAGCGGCCTCCTCATTTCAGTGTGAAAACCGTCATCACAGCTACTTCTCTTCGAACTCTGAGAACGGGGATTTCTGAAAACTTGCCAGCTGGTGGCAATTTATGCAATGCTAGCAGAATGTGGGAAAACGTAAGAATGAAACTCAGAATCTATAATACACACACACATCCATATATATACATATGTGTGCGTATACACACACATCATATGTGTGCATATGAGTGTTAGTCACTCAGTCGTGTCCGACTCTTTGAGATTCCACAAACTATCCAGTCCATGGTATTCTCCAGACCAGAGTACTGGAGTGGGTAGCTTTTCCCTTCTCCAGGGGATCTTCCCAACCCAGGGATCGAACCCAGGTCTCCCGCATTGCAGGCGGATTCTTTACCAGCTGAGCGATCAGGGGAAGCCCAAGGACCTGTAGCCGGCAGTAAATAATTGTTGAGCTGAACTAGGGGGCAGGAGATGGACAAGGAGTCGGTGAGTGGTCTGATCCCACTGCAGGCTCCAAGGTCAAGGGGAGAAGCTCCCCAAACGGCTGGACCTCCCGCCAGGCTCGCACCGAGGGCCCAGGGGAGGTTCCACTCCACTGTATCCTCCACGGTTCCGGTTCTTAAAGAGGCATTCACATAAATGAATGCCTGTGGACCTTGGGGCTAAGACAAACCTAGTTGTGAAACTATTGGTAGTTTAGATTTCCTGACTCCTTTCAAAATTTATATCTACTATTGTGCGCATGGACTCCAAGGAAGTGGAAAATGAGTTTGTGAAAAATAAAGCTGCTTTAAAAGTATTTTCCCATACATTTCTGTCCCTTTAACTTTCCTTATAATTATTTTCCAAATGATAAGGGAAGAAATAAATATCATTTATGGAAAAATCATTCTGTACAGAACATTTGAAAGCCTGCTCACAGGAGGGTTAGGAATGTTTGGCGTGAACCCAGGGGATGGGAAACCGTGGAAGGGCGGGGCCCACTTTCTGCTGATCCTGCTGGGGCCCCGGGTTCAGGGAGCTGTGACTGGACTGGTTCTGGGTGTCAGGGTGCTCACGAGAGCAAGTGAAGCGGGGTGTCCCAGTGCAGGGATATATAAGAACAGGGTGATGGTCCGTCCCAGGTTTAGCCGTGAACAGCCCATGTCCTGGGAAACTTTTCAGTCCCGAGCAAACTGGGACGGTGAGCCACGCTATGCAAGAGTTATTCAAAACAGGGATCAGAAAAGAATGTTCAAGCCATAGAGGTTTTCAGCAGCCATCGATTCACCCGTTATCATTATTATCTCACTTTGAGCACTGGAAGGCTAAAATTTGACCTTGCTTAGAGAAAGGGCTCTCGTCGCAGTTCTATCAATACATCTGGAATGCTGCTCAGGAAATTCAATCCTTCTCCCTCTCCTACTCAGGGCTGTGTGTTGTTCGGAAAGTATGTGTGTACTTGGAAGTATGTGGCACGTGCCCACGTCCATACCCTTGGTGTTTCGAGCCCAAGGTCAATGCCGTTTGCCTTAGAGTGAGGTCAGGCGAGTGTTCTAGATCATGGGATCACGCGTCTTGTGGGCGCGGGGACAGGTGCGTGTGCAAGTGCTGGGGGTCGCATCCTGGGACACCCTCTGCCCCAGTGTCTGCTTTGCTCTGAGAAACCCCCTTCTCAGGTGACGCCAGAGGTTCCAGGGAGCTAGCAGGCTCAGAACTTTTCCTTTCCCATACTGAAAAAAAAAAAAAATAGTTGTCACATCTTTTTTCCATTTTTTAAAAATAAAAACTACATGTAATTTTAAAAATAAAACTACTCAGAAGTGGAAACAAATGAAGATGAGTTCTTAGTCTGTATCGAAGCAAATCTCTTCCTTTTCTGCTCTTGCAAGCACCAACATCTCTGATAACATTTCAATATTAAAAATGATCACTGTCATTTTCCATTATTTAACGGCCAAGTGTTTTGTGTCCTTAGGCAAGTTTCTCAGAAAGATGCACTTACTATGATGCCAGATAATAAGAATTGGAATGTGTAGACATTACTACCTGCAGGAACATAGTAGGGGTGGTTCAGATGGTAAAATATCTGTCTGCACTGCAAGAGACCTGGGTTCGATCCCTGGGTTGAGAGCCTGGCAGGCTACAGTCTATACAGTTGTAAAGAGTTGGACACAACTGAAATGACTTAGCATGCACACACCCATTCCTGTATTATGGCTTGGAGAATTCCATGGTCAGAGGTGCTTGGCAGGCCACACTCCATGGGGTAGAAAAGAGTCAGGCACGACTGAGTGACTAAGCACACACAGGAATATAATAACATAGATACATACTACCTCTAATCCATATGTGTCCCCAAATGCATAATACATGTGTATATAAATGTATCTATACATAAGTATACACTTATGAATGGACATGCCATGTAACAAGCTCAAGAATCACACGTGATGGTGATCAGCTTGGAGCGAAAGAGGAGATGGGTGCTGGGAGCAGTTCAGATGGGAGCTAACTCATGCACCCTTCCGTAACGACCTTTCAGTTCGGCCACGGTCTCTGTGCCCCTAGCCCCACACTGGGCACCTCTCTTCCCCAAGATGGTATTAGGTGCCAGTGAGGCCCCAGGCTTGACAGTCCAGGATGAGAGTCCTTCCAGGCTACACTGCTTGGGCTTGAACCATGGTTGACAGTCCAGAGTGAGTCCTTCCAGGCTACACTGCTTGGGCTTGAACCTTGGACCTGCCACCCTGTGCAGCCACCACCTGGATCTTTATCCTCTCGATGCCTCAGTTTCCCTATCATTTCCTTTATCAGGCTGTTATAAACATTTACCATTTCTTCCATAAGATTGCTGTAAACCCTTATTTCCTGTATAAGGTTGCTATAAACACTTTACAGCACTGCTTTTCATTTAGAACGTGGCTGACACAAACTCTTCGGTTGAAGGTCTTCTGATGACAGTGAATTAGAATTGCTGGTTCCGACTGCCAGGAGAACCAGACTGTAATTTAGCTGAGGGCAGGAAACCTCTCAAGAGTCTTCATTCTTCAAGCGCTCAGAAGCAAGTGCATTCAACACTATTAGGATGCATTTATTTATTCCTTCAACACAAAGTTATTAAGCTGTTGCTACCACCAGACCCAGGCAGATGCCAGGTCTCCCTGAGTGAGCCCAGCACACACAATTCCAGCAGTAAACTGATTAGGAACGTGGGTGCTGGTGCCACACTGCCTCGATGTGAGTCCTGGCTCCAATTCCCACTGTGTAACCTTGGGTAAGTTACTTAACATCTCTGTGCCTCACTTTCATTGTTTGTAAAGTGAGGACAACTATTCCATCCACTTCGCAGAGCTGTAAGAATCACTCAATAAGTCAAGTCGTATAAGTACACGTAAAAAGAGGAAGGGCGCTCACAGCAAGTGCCTGGCGAGTGCTACAACAGTGAAGATTGTGCAGTGACTTGTTTATTACCATCTAGTATTTGATGGGCATCCAGGTGGGCAGTAGAGGTAAAGAACCCACTCACAATGCAGGAGATGCGGGTTCGATTCCTGGGTCGGGAAGATAGCCTGGAGAAGGGAATGGTAACCCACTCCAGTATTCTTGCCTAGTGAATCCCAAGGTCAGAGAAACCTGCTGGGCTATAGTTCACGGGATTGCAAAGAGTCAGACACAACTGAGCAACACACACAGATATTTGACACTGTGTTTTGAATGAAAGTTTCTATCTTACTGAGCCATCTTGACATATTAGCCAAAATTTTTTTTTCGCAAGCAAAACAGGTAGTGTGAATTACACCAAAAATCTGAAAATCACTTTCAGGAATAAATAGCTCCTCTTATCTGGTTAAAACATGTGCTGTTGAAACATCAGATTAGAGTGGCTATTTCAGTAAGGATGGTATGTTACTGGATACAAGCTTTTACATTAATTACATTCTCCCTCAAGATATTAGCACACACAAGCATGGAAAAGGAGAAAGTCATACAGAAAATTCATACCTAGACACCTCTTCTTCTGTAGAAATACTAACATCTTATATCTTTGTGCTGTAAGTTTCAAAATGCCTTATGTGACCTCACAACTTTGAATTTTTTGATTTGTGCATCTCATATGAACTGGAGAGCTACTATTTTTAATTCCATTTGGATGGGGCCAGTTCCATGTTCTTTTGAAAGATAAGATAGCCCTTGCTCTGAATCATCCCCTTAAAATGGAAGATAAAGAGAAAATTTAAAATAAGAATAGAAAATAGCCACCAGTTTCATAAGGACAGAGGTGAATGGAACTCTTATTTTNGCACACACAAGCATGGAAAAGGAGAAAGTCATACAGAAAATTCATACCTAGACACCTCTTCTTCTGTAGAAATACTAACATCTTATATCTTTGTGCTGTAAGTTTCAAAATGCCTTATGTGACCTCACAACTTTGAATTTTTTGATTTGTGCATCTCATATGAACTGGAGAGCTACTATTTTTAATTCCATTTGGATGGGGCCAGTTCCATGTTCTTTTGAAAGATAAGATAGCCCTTGCTCTGAATCATCCCCTTAAAATGGAAGATAAAGAGAAAATTTAAAATAAGAATAGAAAATAGCCACCAGTTTCATAAGGACAGAGGTGAATGGAACTCTTATTTTGATGATACACCTCTAGACAAAAGCATTTACAGATGGGTATTTTTTTTCTCCTTTATAATCAAAGGTGATTTCAAAATAGATTTGTACAGCTGAAAGCACCAAAAATGTTCACATAGATGAGAATTGATCAGCACTCATGGAAAAGCAGCTGTAACTGCATTTGAAGGGAAGATTTCTTACCATGAAAAGATTAAATACCCACTAATGAGAAAGGAGAGTGAAAAAGTTGGCTTAAAGCTCAACATTCAGAAAAC
>SJYA01010847.1:0-12664 GCA_006410615.1 Neotragus moschatus
TGACCACTTACAAATTAACTTATTATTTTTATTATGAAAGTGATGTATTTTCATTATAGCAAATGTCAAACTAGCGTAGCCATAGGGAAACACAGTCTCCCCCCAGGGTCTTCTGCTGTGCACCCCCCAGCCGTTTTCCCTGTGGGATATATAATATATTGTTTAGTTGCTCAGTCGTGTCCAACTTTTGCAGCCCCATGGACTGTAGCCCACCAGGCTCCTCTGTCCCTGGGATTTTCCAGGCAGGGATGCTGGAGTGGGCTGCCATTCCCTTCTCCAGGGGATCTTCCCAACCCAGGGATCAAACCTGCATTTCCTGCGTTGGCAGGTAGATTCTTTGCCACTGAATCACCTGGGAAACCCTGTGTATCATAAGACACGATTTTAAAAATACTATTATGTGTGTGCCTTGGGGCTTCTCTGGTGGCTCAGATGGTATAGCATTTGCCTGCCAGGCAGGAGATGGGGTTTCGAGCCCTGGGTCGGGAAGGTCCCCTGGAGGAAGGCGTGGCAACCCACTCCAGTATTCTTGCCTGGAGAATCCCATGGACAGAGGAGCCTGGGGGGCTACAGTCCAGGGCTCTCACAGAGTCGGGCTCGCCTGAGTGGCTCAGCAGCAGCAGCAGCAGGTGCCGTGGAACGCTTCTCTGTTTTGTCTCGATGACCTTTTCTTCATCTCAGTGTTTGGGACCTTGAATTATAATAACACAGAAATATGATTTGTCCGGACTTTGGACAACTCAACGTAAAATTACTCTCTGGTTCACCCTCCCAGCTTTCTTCTCAGTTGAATTCAAAGCTTTAAAGACCTTATCATAGCTGCCTCTTTTAATTTTCCTGTTCCCCCTCAAGTTAAAGGATCCACCCTGCAGCAGACAAGTTTTCTGATTTAATTTAATGAGAAGTCACCCTGCCCAAGCTAGCCAACTTGCACTTTCTCATCTTAACGCCCCTACTCATTTGTATAATTAAAATCATTTTCTGAACTTCTTCAGATACTTCCCTTCCTACACATGTGCTTTTTAAAACCTCTAGATCTGCTTAGTATTAACTCTGATCGCTTGTCGTTCAATAAGCAGCAGATAGAGAAATGTACAGTGGAGAGGCATTTGGTTTACAGCTTGCTGGTACACTATAAGCCTCCTGCAAACCTCAGGGGAAAATAGCGCCACAGTGTGTAGCCCTGTGATAGGAACAAAGGCTCATTTGGTTTAAAAAAAAAAAAGATCCCGGGGGATCCTTACGCACATTACCGTTTGGGAAGCACTGGGCTGAGGACCCCTGGAAATAGAAGCCTGGTGCACACAGTCGTGAAAAACAGCCAGAGCAAAGTAATGGATCAGATTCTAGAAACGGGAAATCGAACCGAACGGCTGCACTGAGGAAGCCATTTTCTTATGAATTATGTCCAGGAGAGAGAACTAAAACCTCAGACTTCTGTTCATATGGAAACGAATGCGTAGGACAGGGTAATGGGGTTTGGAAGTCTCCGGGTGGTATTTGCTCTGGGTGGCGCTTGCGCAAGGCAGGAGCAGGCCTGGAGTGGGAAGGGCTGCAGAGATCTGCGCGTCTTTCCTGTTCGGCGGGAGGGCCTCGGTCATGGCCGCGCGTTTCTCGGGCGTAAACGTCCTCTGGCCAGTCCAGTGCTCGCGGAGTTTTAGACGCGGGCCTGGGCCGAGCGCCCAGTCTTCTCTGGCAGGAGGGCGTGGGTCTCGCGTTCCTCTCCTCACCTGTCCTTTGCGCGGGGCTGGTCCCCCGGGGCTGGGCGTGGTGGGCAGCGGGCGCCCTCGTGGGGGCGCAGGGGCTTGGGGAAGCCTCCAGACCTTCCCCGAGACGTGCGAGCAGCCCGGGGCTGTGCGGCCCGGCGTGCGGGTCGCCTGGGCGCCGAACGCGCCGTCTCCCGCCGCACCGCAGAGCCCCGGCCGGCGCCTCAGGGCGGCCCCAGGACCCCGGCCTTCAGGGGCCCCGGGAGCTCCCGAGAAGCCGAGCGCCGAGCAGAGGGGGCGGCTGCCTTCCGACTCCGCGCGCATCTGAAGCACGCGGCAGCAGGGCGGCCGGGGCGCAGGATGAAGGGCTAGCAGCGGGGGATCGCGGATGAGACCCCTGCCCGAAGGGGCTTTCATCCGAGGGTGTCCAGCCCAGGTTTCGCGAGTCTGCTGGCTTCGTTTTTTCGGTCTTAAGGATTACTTTAAAATGCAGACATGGATGAAGGAGAAATGTCTATCAGCCCACAGCCAGAAGGACCCACTGTTAACATCTTGGCGTACTTAAGGTTTATGCATGTGTTTGTTTTGGGTGCGCTGAGCCTTCATTTCCTGTCCCGAGCGTTCTTCTCCAGATCCAACGCGTGGGCTCCTCGCCCCAGTGCTTTCTCTGTTGCCCAGCACATGCTCAGCAGTTGCGGGGCACGGGCTTAGTTACCCCACGGCAGGTCGGGTTTTCCCAGACCAGGGATCGAACCTGTGTCCCCCGCGTTGGCAGGTGGATTCTTAACCATCGGACCACAGGGAAGCCCGACATCTTGTCATAGTTACTTCATTTTTTTTCCTTTAAATAAAAATCTGTTTTTGTGCACATGTCTTATTACAAAGAACATTTTTAATGTATAAAAAGGTAAGTTTCTAAATGACCTCAGATCCTCCATTGGAGAAATAATTGCTTGTAAACGTGTGACCTTATTCCAGAAACTTTAATGTGCATATGGTTGGGTGAATAGAGATGTATTTTATTGATTCTGAGTCATACTTTTTCCCCATTTTTTCACATCTTTGATATTTTTGCATATCATATAATTCATGGCCTCTTTGCATTGTAGCCTACTTAAATTGGAATGATTTTCTTCCTTGTGAAGGTCGCTCAGTCATGTCCAACTCTTTGCAACCCCATGGACTATACAGTCCATGGAATTCTCCAGGCCAGAATACTGGAGTGGGTTGCCTTTCCCTTCTCCAGGGGATCTTCNATATTTTTGCATATCATATAATTCATGGCCTCTTTGCATTGTAGCCTACTTAAATTGGAATGATTTTCTTCCTTGTGAAGGTCGCTCAGTCATGTCCAACTCTTTGCAACCCCATGGACTATACAGTCCATGGAATTCTCCAGGCCAGAATACTGGAGTGGGTTGCCTTTCCCTTCTCCAGGGGATCTTCCCAACCCAGGGATTGAACCCAGGTCTCCCACATTGCAGGCGGACTCTTTACCAGCTGAGCCAACAGAGAATGTATGTTTCATAAGCATTAGTGTCTCAGATATTATGAAATAAGGTGTATCAGTAGACAAGATCCTACTATAATTTCTCTAAGTTTTTAAGTACTAAATTTCACTTTGAAGTGGAGTGTTAGTCGCTCAGTCGTGTCTGACTCTTTGTGACCCCACGGACTGTAGCCCACCAGGCTCTGTCCTTGGTATTGTCCAGGTAAGAATACTGGAGTGGGTTGCCATCGCCTCCTCCAGGGGGTCTTCCTGACCCAGGGACTGAAGCTGGGTCTCCTGAGTGCAGGTGGATTTTTTGCCATCTGAGCCACAGGGAAGCCCAAAAGCAACCATAAAGAAACTGAGTGAATTGCTGAACAATTGTTACTCTAGAGGGTATTTATTTCCTATAAAATCCCTGAGGTTAAGAAAAAAGATTATGTAAAATGTTAATTGGAGTCATTTTTGAAAGCTATACTTTTGGGTTTTGGGGGTTATACATTTGGATTAATTGGGTTTTTTTTTTGAAATCTACACATTTCAATTATAAGATTTATTGGTTGACCTGCTATGAAAGATGAGAATACTAACACCTGCTACTATTTCTGGGAGGGGAGGTAGGCATATTGTTACTTTTCCATTGTCCAGGTTTAAGCATCCCTGTTGGTCCCAGTTCTGTGGTTCCATGTTGCTCACTTAAAGCTCAGTATTTAAGCTGGGCTGCTGTCGCCAGTGGGGAAGGCAATGGTGCCCCACTCCAGTGCTCTTGCTTGGAAAATCCTAGGAATGGAGGAGCCTGGTGGGCTGCAGTCCATGGGGTCGGGAAGAGTCGGACATGACTGAGCGACTTCCCTTTCACTTTTTACTTTCCTGCATGGGAGAAGGAAGTAGCAACCCACTCCAGTGTTCTTGCCTGGAGAATCCCAGGGATGGGGGAGCCTGGTGGGCTGCTGTCTGTGGGGTCGCAGAGAGTTGGACACGACTGAAGCGACTTAGCAGCAGCAGCAGCAGCTGTTGCCAGCAGCCCAAGAAATCACCCATGCTTTCCTNCTCCAGTGTTCTTGCCTGGAGAATCCCAGGGATGGGGGAGCCTGGTGGGCTGCTGTCTGTGGGGTCGCAGAGAGTTGGACACGACTGAAGCGACTTAGCAGCAGCAGCAGCAGCTGTTGCCAGCAGCCCAAGAAATCACCCATGCTTTCCTGTAGCCCGAGGGAGTGGCCGAGAAAGGAGAAGTCTCAGCTGGTGTCAGAGACAGCCTTTGTTTGGGTGGTTGGGCCCAGCTTTCTCAGAGTTTGTCCCTGGCCTGTTCTAGGGTTTCTGCTGATAACTGGGGAGAGGGTGTCATTCATTCCCACAGACTTCTGATTGCCTCTTTAATTCAGAAACCAGCCCTCAGGACCTCACACTCATCAGATAGTCAGCACCATTCTCTCTGTTGTGATGAGCTTTATTGAGGTATAACTTAGGTAAAACAAAACTCACCAGTTCTAACTGTGCAGTTCAGTGACTTCGGACAAATGTGTGTAGTCATGGAGCCAACCACAGTGATGGCCGACCGTCACTCCAGTAGTCCCCTCCTGCCCCTGTGTAGGAAGCTCCCCTGCTGGCCGCCTGCTGGTCTGTCTCTGTGGTCTCCCCTGCTCCAGAATGTCACCTACATGGAGACGTGCCCTGGTGATCTTTGTGCCTGGCCTCTTACATTCAGCAGAACACTTCTGAGAGCCATCCAAGGTGATGTTTCAGTAAGCTCTTCCTTTTTACTAATAAACAGTATTCTTTCCTCTGGGTGTACCCCACTGTCCATTCACTGGTGGGGGACATTTGGGTTGCTTCTACTTTTTACATATTATGTATGCAGCTGCAGTGAACATCCTCATGCGAATCTGTGTGTAAACATGTAGTTTCGGTTTTCTTGGGTGAATACCTGAGTGGATTGCTCACTTGGTAACTGTGGGTGTGTCTGATTGTGTAAGAAATTGCCAACTGCTTTATGAACCGTCCCATAGAGAAGCCCCCAGCAGTGGTACAAGAGTTGCAGTCATCCCACACCCTTGTCAACACTTGACACTGTCAGTTTGCAGGTCTAATAAGTGTATGGAGTGTGAGCATCTTTTTGTTGGGTCTTTACTTTTTTTAGATTTTTAAAGTGGTCATGATGGGTCTTTTGATGGGTTTTGATGGGTCTTGTTTTTTCTGCTTAGAGTTCTTCAAGAGTTTTCGACCTGTGGCTTTATAGTTTTCATCACAGTTGGAAACATTGCAGCCATTGTTTCTTCAGCCGTTTGCCCTTGCCCGCCCGCTGTCTCGTGTATCCGTCCGCCCTGCCCGCCTCCTGACTCGTGTATCCGTCCGCCCTTCGCCGCCTCCTCACTCCTGTATCCGTCCGCCCTGNTTTCGACCTGTGGCTTTATAGTTTTCATCACAGTTGGAAACATTGCAGCCATTGTTTCTTCAGCCGTTTTCCCTTGCCCGCCCCGCCCCCTGACTCGTGTATCCGTCCGCCCTGCCTTCCTCCTCACTCGTGTATCCGTCCGCCCTTGGCCGCCTGCTGACTCGTGTATTCTCCGCCCTTGGCCGCCTCCTGACTCGTGTATCCGTCCGCCCTTGGCCGCCGCCTGACTCCTGTATCCGTCCGCCCTTGGCCGCCGCCTGACTCGTGTATCCGTCCGCCCTGCCGCCTGACTCCTGTATCCGTCCGCCCTTCGCCGCCTCCTCACTCATGTATGCCCGTGTGCTGTTTGATATTATCCCAGAAGTCACAGTGGCTGCTCATTCGGCTGAGGGCTTGCAGCTGCGTTTCTTTCTCTGTAGTTTCTAGAGCTGCGTCTTCAAGCGATGTTGCTGTATCCATACCTAATCTGCTGTCGACTCTGCCCAGTGGGGTCTTTATTTCGCTTTCCAGCTTCTGCCCTCTGCGCTCACGGCGTCTCTCCCTCCTTGAATTTCCAGTGGCTGCTGTGCGCCTCTCTCCTCTGTTACCCTTGACGGCACCTCGCCTCCCTGAGCTCGGGAGCAGACTGCCGGGCTCCGTGTGGGAAGCTCCCCTGGCACTGACCTTGCGTCTGGACCTGTTCTCCCAGGGCTCCCTGTCTTGCACTAATAATCATTGCTTTATACGTTGCTGTGGTTTTCTGGTTTTGTGTTAGCCCCATCCCTAATTCTCCCGTGTCACTTCCTGTTTCCCTTCCTCTCCTCTCCTTCATCAAACAGAAGTAAAAAGAGAAAGACACTCAGTTTGTATCTCCAGGTTGGCTGACTGTTAGAATTTTCAGCATTTTTATGAATTACCAGTGTGAGTTCTGTTTTAGACATTTATTAAATTGTGTTATACCCTGGTCTCTGTGGCGTGGCTGCTTGTGTGTGTTTGTTTTCCAGTTTTACTCTTTCTGCTCTTTCGTCACAGACGTGGGAAGGAAGTTCTGTAAGGCCTTACATGTTTTATTTTGCATTGGAGTACAGTCGATTGATGTGCTGGGTTAGTTTCACGGGTGCAGCGAAGTGATTCAGGTATACTTGTAGACCTATTCTTTTCAAAGTTCTTTTCCCATCTTAGGTTATTCCAGAATATCGAGTAGCGCTCCCTGTGCTGCTAAACAGTAGACCCTTGCTGGTTATCTGTTTTCAATATAGCAGTGAGTACATGTCAGTCCCAAACTGCTGGTTTATCCCTCCCCCAGCCTTTCCTCTTTGGTAACCATAATTTTGTTTTCTAAGTCTGTAAGTTTGTCTTTGTGTGGTAAATAAGTTCATTTGTATCATTTTTTTAGATTCTGCATATAAGTGATATCATATGTTTGTCTTGCTCTGTCTGACTTAATTCCTGTAGTATGATAATCTCCAGGTCCATTCATGTTGTTGCAAATGGGATTATTTCATTCTTTTTAATGGCTGAGTACTATCCCGTTACTCAAGAATCAAGATTGCTGGAAGAAATATCAATAACCTCAGTTACACAGATGAATTCACTTTATGGCAGAAAGTGAAGAACTAAAGAGTCTCTTGATGAAAGTGAAAGAGGAGAGTGAAAAAGTTGGCTTAAAACTCCACATTCAAAAAACTAACACAATGGCATCCAGTCCCATAACTTCATGAAAAAATAGATGGGGAAACAGTGGCTGAGTTTATTTTGGGGGGCTCCAAAATTACTACACACCGTGACTGCAGCCATGAAATTAAAGACACTTGCTTCTTGGAAGAAAAGCTATGATCAACCTAGACAACATATTCAAAAGCAGAGACATTACTTTGCCAACAAAGGTCTGTCTAGTCAAGGCTATGGTTTTTCCTGTGGTCATGTATGGATGTGAGAGTTGGACTGTGAAGAAAGCTGAGTGCCGAAGAATTGATGCTTTTGAACTGTGGTGCTGGAGAAGACTCTTGAGAGTCCCTTGGACTGCAAGGAGATCCAACCAGTCCATCCTAAAGGAGATCAGCCCTGGGTGTTCTTTGGAAGGACTGATGCTGAAGCTGAAACTCCGTACCCTGGCTGTCTGATGCGAAGAGCTGACTCACTGGAAAAGACCCTGATGCTGGGAAAGATTGAAGGTGAGAGGAGAAGGGGACGGCGGCAGAGGATGAGATGGCTGGATGGCATCACTGACTTGATGGACACAGGTTTGGGTGGACTCCGGGAGCTGGTGATGGACAGGGAGGCCTGGCATGCTGCGGTTCATGGAGTTGTAGGTTCGGACACGACTGTGCGACTGCACTGCACTGAACACTGCACTATGTGCGTGTGCCTGCCTTCTTCAGCCATTCGCCTGCCAGTGGACATTTCAGTTGCTCCCACCGTCTGGCTGTTGTGCGCAGCACTGCAGTGAATAGCTGGGACGCACGTGTCCTTTTGAACCACGCTTTTCTCCAGATACATGTCCAGCAGTGGCATTGCTGGGTCATATTGTAGCTTTTGTTTGTTTGTTTGTTTCTTAAGGAACCTCCATACTGTTCTCCATAGCGGCTGGACCAACTTACATTCCCACCAACAGTGGGGGAGGGTTCCCTTTTCTCCGACGCCCTCTCCAACATTTATTTGTCAACTTTTTGATGATGGCCGCTCTGATGGGTGTGAGATGATAGCTCATGGCAGTTGTGACTGCATTTCTCTAATAATCAACGATGTTGAGCATCCTTTTATGTGCCTCTTGGCCAGTTCTATTTCTGCTTTGGAGAAGTGAAGTGTCTATTTAGGTCTTCACCCATTTAATATGTTGAGCTTCATGAGCAGTTTGTAAATTTGGGAAATTAAGCTCTTGTCAGTCGGACACGACTGAGCGGCTTCACTTTCACTTTTCACTTTCATGCATTGGAGAAGGACATGGCAACCCACTCCAGTGTTCTTGCCTGGAGAATCCCAGGGATGGGAGAGTCTCTTGGGAGGCCGTCTCTGGGGTCGCACAGAGTTGGACACGACTGAAGCGACTCAGCAGCAGGAGTCATATTGTTTACAAGTATTTTCTCCTATTTTGTTTTGTCATTTCCTTGGCTGTGCAAAAGCTTTTGACTTTCATTAATTCCCCTCTGTTTTTCTTTTTCTTTTCATTACTGTAGAACACAGATATTGCTGCAGTTTATATCAGAGTGTTGTGTCTGTTTTCCTCTAAGTGTTTTGTAGTCTCCGGTCTTACATATAGTTCTTTAATTCATTCTGAGTTTATTTTTATGTATGGTTTTATGTATTTTTATGTAAAGAATATTCTAATTTCATTCTGGCCATGCAGCAGCCCAGTTTTCACAGCACCACTTACTGAAGAGACTGTCTTTTCACCAGTCTATTTTCTTGCCTCCTTTTTCATAGCTTAGGTGACCACGGGTGCCTGGGTTTACCTCTGGGCTTTCTAGATCCTCCTGTTCCATTGATCTATATTTCTGTATTAGTACCATACTGTCTTGATTACTGTATTTATGTAGCATAGTCTGAAGTCAGGGAGCCTGATTCCTCCAGCTCCGTTTTTCTTTCTCAAGATTGCTTTGATTGTTTGGGGTCTTTTGTATTTCCACACAAATTGTACAATTTTTTGTTCTAATTCTGTGGAAAATGTCATTGGTGATTTGAGATTGCACTGAATGTGTAGATTGCTTTGGGTAGATACTGGCTTTCACAGTGTTGATTCTCCCAGTGCAAGAATACGGTGTATCTCCCCCCATTTGTTTGTGTTGTCTCTGATTTCTTTCATCAGCATCTTAGTTTTCTGTGCACAGACCTTTTGCCTCCTTATTCCTGGACATTTTACTCTTTGTGATTAGATAATAATTGTATTTCTGATTTTGATTCTGTGTTGTTAGTGTACAGAAATATAGTAGTTTTCTGTGTATTCATTTCCTGCAACTTTATTGACTTCACGGATGAGCTCTAGTAGTTTTCTGGCAGCGTCTTTAGGATTTCAGTATATAGTGTCATGCCATCTGCAAATAGAGACATTTTAACTTCTTTTCCAATTTTGATTCCTTTTATTTATTTTTTCCTTCTGATTGCCGTGATAGGACTTCCAAAACTATGCTGAACGAAAGAAGTGACAGCAGGTATCCTTGCCTTGCTCCTCACCTTAGGGGAAATGTATCCAGCTTCCCACCAGTTGAGAGTGATGTTAGCTGTGGGTTTATCATATTTGGATATTTTATGTTGAGGTGGGTTTGTTCTGTGCCCACTTTCTGGAGAGTGTTAATTATAAATGGGTATTGAATTTTGTCAAAAGCTTTTTCTACAACTACTGAGATTATCATATGATTTTTATTCTTCACTTTGATAATGTGGTATATCACATTGATGATTTGTAAATACTGAAGAATCCTTGCATCCCTGGGACAGATCCCTACTTGATCATGGTGTATAATTTTTAGTGGATTGTTGGAGTCGTCAGTTTGCTAGGATTTCTTTTGAGGATTTTTGCATTCATGTTCATCAGAATTGGCCTGTAATTGGCCTGAATTGGCCTGTAATTTTCTTTTTTGTGATATCTTTGTCTGGTTTTTGTATCAGAGTGATGGTAGCCTCATAGAATGAACTTGTGAGTGTTCCTTTCTCTGAAATTTTTGGAATAGTTTCAGAAGGACAGGTTAACTCTTCTTTAAATGTCTGATAGAATTTGCCTGTGAAGCCATCTGGTTCTGAAGTTTTGTTTGTTGGAATTTTTTTAATTCACACTTTCAGTTCATCACTTGTAATTGCTGTTTCTTCTCTTCTCGTTTCAGTCCTGGAAGATTGTACCTTGTTGAGCACTTGTCTCTTTCTTCTAGGTTGTCCATTTTATTGGCATATAGTTGCTTGTAGCAGCCTCTTACGATCCTTCGTATTTCTGTGGTGTCGGTTGTAACGTCTTTTTCATTTCTAATTTTATCCACTTGAGACCTAAAGGTTTACCAATTTTGTTTATCTTTTCAAAGAACCAGCTTTTAGTTTCATTGATCTTTTCCATTAATTTCTTCATCCCTATTTCATCTACTGCTGCCCGGATCTTTATGAGTTTTTTCCTTTACTAATTTTGGGTTTTATTTCTGCGTTTTTCTCTAGTTGCTTTAGGTGTAAGGTTAGGTAGTTTGAGATTTTCCTTACTGTGTTGCTGTAAATTTCCCTCTTAGCACTGATTTTTCTGGGTCCCACAGGTTTTAGGTCATCAAGCTTCCATTTCCGTTTATCTGTGAGTGTTGTATTTCCTCTCTGACTTCTTAGTGACCCAGTGGCTGTTCTGTGGCGTATTGTTGAGCCTCCATGCGTTTGTGTTTTTTACAACACAAACACCAAGGTTTTTTCTTATAGTTGACTCCTAATCTTGTAGTGTTGTGGTTGAAAAAGATGCTTGACACGACAGTTCTCTTAAGTTTACTGAGGGTTACTCTGTGACCCTGCTGTGGTCAGTCCTGGGGAATCTTCCTTGTGTGCTTGAAAAGATCGTGTATTCAGCTGCTTTGGGATAAAATGGTCTGAAAATAGCCATTAACTCTGCCTGGCCTAATGTTCACTTAAAGTCTGCGTCTCCTTGTTGACTTTCGGCCTGGTGGTCTCTCCACTGATGCAAGTGGGATGTTGAGGCCCCCCCGTACTGCCGAGTTACTGCCAGTGTCTCCTTTATGGCTATTAGCATTTGCCTCATATACGGCGGTCCTCGTACGTCAGCTGCATATATATTACAGTTGTTGTATCTTTGTCAGACAGATGCCTTTGTTGTGTAGGGTCCTCCTTTATCTAACAGTTTTTATTTTGAGGTTTATTTCATCTGATATGAGTATTATTATTCCAGCTTTCTTCCGATTTCCACTTTCATAGAATTCCTTCTCCCATCCCCTCTTTCTCAGTCTGTATATGTCCCCAGGTCTGAACAAGTGCGTCTCTTGTTGACAGCATATACGGGTCTTGTTTGTGTGTCCATTCAGTCAGTCTTTTCATTGGAGCATTTTATCCATTTATGTTTAAGGTAATTATTGACACGTATGTCTTCATTGCCATTTGGTTACTTGCTTTGAATTTGTTTCTGTACATCTTTTTCTTCCTTTCCTCTTTGTCTTCTCTTGTGATTTGCTGGCTAACTGTAGTGTTGTGTTTGGATTCCTTTTTCTTTCCTGTATCTATTGTAGATTTTCAATCTGCAGTTACTATGAGGCTTCGATATAGCAGCCTATGAATGAACAAGAGAGTGTTAAGTTGCTGGTCTTTTCCCAGTGCCCTGCGTTTGCGCTCCGCTCGCCCCATGTTGCTGGTTTTGGTGTAGCATTTGTGTGCAGACGATCTGCCTTCACCTTATGTTTGCCTTTATCGGTGAGCTTCCTATTTGTAATTTTCTTTTCTATTCGTGACCTTTTCTGCCTAGAGCTTCCTGTAGCGTTTGCTGCAACACTGGTGTAGTGGTGATGAATTCTCTTAGCTTTTCCTTTTCCATAATTTTTTATTTCTCCATCAAATGTGAATGAGAGCCTTGCTCGGTATTCTTGGTTTTCCCTTTTCATCACTTTAAATGTATTGCGCCAACTCTCTGCAGGGTTCCTGCTGAAAAATCAGCTGATAACCTTATGGGAATTCGCTTGTATGTTATTTATTGCATTTCCCTTGCTGCCTTTAATATTTCCTCTTTGTCTTTGTCAGTTTGAGTACCAGGTGTCTTGGGATGTTCCTCCTTGGGGTTATCCTGCCTGGGACTCTCTGCACTTCCTCGACTTTGGTGACTGTTTCCTTTCCCAAGTTAAGGAAGTTTTCAGCGACTATCTCTTGGAGTATTTTCTCAGGTCCTTTCCTGCTCTTCTCCATAATGGAAACGTGCATTTAATGCTGTTGTAGAGTTCTCGTGGACTGTATCAATTTCTTTTCACGCTTTCTTCTTTATTTTGTTCCTTGGCGGTTGTTTCTACCACTCTGTCTTTCAACTTACTCATTCTTTTACCTCAGTTATGCTGTTCTTGATTCCTTCCAGTGTTTATTTCATGTCAGATGTCATATTATTCCTATCTGTCAGCTTCTTCTTTTGGTCTTCTGAGGTGAGGT
>SJYA01010848.1:0-13428 GCA_006410615.1 Neotragus moschatus
GGAAAGCAGGGACAGTTTATCAAATAGTGTTTTGGAGTTTGAGGGAAGAAACTGATTTCCCACAGAATGAAATCTAATCCAGAAATGAATTTAACACTTTGGCTTTATTAAGGCGGTACTTGGCTTTATCCACTTGAGAGTCAGCTCGAATAATACATTTAATGATTTAGCCATGTAAAACAAACACAAGACCAAAACCCCCTTCCCTGCTACAGTTTTAGAAATGTCTAAGGCTCTTATTTTTCTTGCAATGATAAAATAAACTGATAAATTATTACATATTTTAGATTTAAAAAACAAATCACAAAACTATACAGCAAGACAAACAACCTGGTATCAATGTGTAATAAGGGATACCAAGAAAAGTTATTATTGAACAATTAATATATGTCCATTTAAACAAAATCTATTCTCATTGGTCTATAATAAAAAGACCCCAAAGCAAAGGAAGACTGTGTCTAGTCTGTAACTATTTTAAGCATTAACTCTTACAAATGTTTACCTACATTTGTCACGTGGCTTTTGTTTCCCTCCCCTCCTCTTCCAGCATGCCAGCCAACTTTCTGGGCTTCCAATCTAGTTTATACCATCCACACTCCAGTTTTCTCTGGTCTGTAGACTTTTCCTCCTCTAAGCTTTGGTATTTAATATCAATGTTTGATATTAATGGCCTTCTACCTCTCAGTGTCCCCAGCTCTAATGTTAGCTTACAAGACCGACTTGTCAGTTCCTGTATCCCCACCAGTCAGTTGCATATTTGCAAACCATGACTCCAGGAGTCTCTAGTGCTGTGTACAGAAAGCCAAAGAATGAAATGCAAATTAGACCCTCCCTTCGGATGGAAAAGGATGATGTCATTTCATTCCTTTGTTATGATTTTTACACTCTCAGAACTCACCTGTAATAGCACTGGTGGCTTACCTTGTGTCTGGTTTTAGATTTTCTACTGTGGAGAAGGTTTGATTTGTTGTTTGAATGGACTTGTTCTTCCCACTGAATGACCCATTTTCTCTGGATATAACTTCATATTCTGAAAAGCAAAAAGGCCAACAGACACTTGTCTTTATGCTCTGGCAGACTGAATATTCTAGAAGCTAACAGCCTAAAAAGTCACTCTCATAAAAGTGAGCAACTGAGATTGCAGGCCTGAGACCTATTGATCATACACATTTGCAACTTCGAGATGGAGATAATCAGTTGATGGTGAAGGTCCCAAAGCAGCTGGGGAGTTGTTCATGGGCCAGTTTTGTTTTCTCTCTACCAGAGCAGGAAAGGCCTGGTAACTGTGTAAAGTGATGACACTCCTGGGGTAGCACTGTATATGGGTAACTTATCATTTTGATATGTAAGTCAGATTTGCCATTGCTGGAAAATCCAGTGCAGTTTTGTAAGAAACATTCTATGAGGAGTGGTGCTTCAGCAGAAGCACATTTCCTGATCACAGGGCTTTATAATATAGCTGGGAAATGGTCACTGATGACACGGTACTGCTGCAAGTAACAGTTAAAACCATAGCAGCAAATAACATTTAACCAAATAATGAACTACATTTTCCCAGAGTCCATTATTTTGAACTACAGAAATACAAGATTTTGGTACCTACTACTTATGTAAGTTACATAAGTCTTGTACATACTGCTTATATATGCCCCCTTGATAATTATCCTTGAATTAAAACAAAACAAAATGAAATTCTGTCCTTAAAGTTAGTATAGAGATCCATATAAACTTACCTAAAGGGTAGCTTTCTATGAACTTACAGGGCTAATCAAAAGAGAAAGACTTTCAGAATAAGAGAATATAATTTACTAATATGTTTTCCCTGTTATCAATTGGGATTTAGTTTAATACATGTGATGAGATCACAAAGAGAATTACAAAAATCAAGCAAAAACCAACAAACAACCACAAAAGCCCACTCAAAAACAGTTCTGTCAATATGAAGAAATACACAAGTGGTGGGCTTTGGGGAAAGTGGGAAGGTTGTGAGTTACAGGGACTTAAGCTGTTAGTGCTGAGACCAAAGGTAGGAGATAATATTGGAAATAAAGCTGAAGTTATAGGATAACTCGTGGAGACTTATAATCACCAATTTTAATTTGGGAAGGATCTTTAATGGTAAATTAAAAACATCCAAGATGTAGGAACACCTTTTCAGAATAATTTCCTATTGAAAATTTTAAATTAGACTAGAAGGCAATGGCCATTGTATCTGGACACATGAATGCAGCTTTTAAAAGACTAATGGCTGATATTTAGTATGTCTTCCTCAGACTCTCTGCTCCCAATCTATGTTTCAGTTGACTTTTTATTCTAACAGAGCATGGAAAGAGAGGGAGAGGGAGCATTCTGAATTCATATATTCAAATGATACTTTTCCCTCAGCCATAAACAGGCATTTACTAGAAAAAGAAGGGAGTAATTAGAATGGAAGTAAAGCAGATTTTTTTTTTTAAAAAAAGGAAACTGCATGACTTAATGGAAAGAAACAGACCAAGCCACTTGCCTGGATCTCAGTCTCAGTTTTCCCATCTGTAAAATGTCCATAGTTTCTCTTCATAGTGTTGCTCATAGGGATTATAGTAGGAACATATGAAAAGTGCTTAATAGTATTTTGCTCAACAGGTGGTACCTATTATTATTATGGCTTTTATTATTCTTTATTATCCCTGAGTTGTATCTTAAAACTTGAAAATTTGCAAGATTCCAGTTCAAAAGATTCAAGTGCTGATTAGTCATTGAAAGAGCAGTTTATATGATATTTCAGTTGGTTCATCCATGAAAGCAGTCACCTTCAAAAAACATCTTTGTTTGGGTCATTCCTAATGTTTAAATGTTAATTTAATGTGATTTTAGTCCTGAAACTTTGGAGTTTTCAAAATGGATCTACAAGTTCCCTGCATAATTAAAAAGATATTTAGAATTCTTCTTGGAATTCTTGTTTTAGAATTCTCAGAATTCTTGTTTTAGAATGTATGTATCTTTCCTTTTTAATTTTTTAAAGTGATAATAGCTTTTTCATAAATGCACCAACATTCTAAAACTTGTACCACCACCAACAAGAAAGTGGGTGTTCATATTTCTTAGTTTAAGATAGGGGATTTAAAAAATAGTTTCTTTAAGAATAAGGATATAAGAAAATCTACAAAGAACTGACACTGAGTAGGTGGCATCTTTTACCCCCCTCAGAGGGTTTTAACCCCCTTTTGAGATAATTCACTTAGAAGATAATCATTTATTATGAAGGTTAGGAACATCATAGTCTGGTTAGTACAGCATGAAAATAATAATGGTGATATTACTGCTGCCAGCCCTACTGTTGCTGCTGCCGACAAATGTTAACTTAACAGCTTCTAATTTATGCTGCATGAAATCTCTGTTAAGTTTTACACTCACAACAAATTGATAACAATGGGAATTATTATTACAAATAAGAAACTAGAAGTTCAAAGAGGCTAATTATAGATTCAAGTTACATTATCTAGAACATACTTGGCCTGGGATTTAAATCTATATCCACATGCTCTTGACATATCACAAATGACAACTTAAGACTAACTTAACTTTAAGTTGTCCAAGGATGTAGGCTATGGCCAATCTCTATGGTGTACCTATTTCTACTTTAGTGTAGAAGGGTCATGGAGAAGCATCAGAATTTGGATGTGTTTACTAGAGGTGAATACATGCCTATCAATTAGAAGAAAGATTACTGACAGAAGTCAACTAGGAAAATAAAGAATATGTTCCCTCTCTTTTGTTATCTTTCTTAATCCTTTCCTGAAAAATCATTTCTAATGATATGAGAATTAATCTCTGTATTATATGAACTACTGGTTTATAAAAGATTATATTTGAAATCAAGTGGTATTTAATGGAAAAAAATAGATCACCAGGGCATATGGTTCAATGTTTAAACATAAGCTAGGTAAATAGTGACTAAATACTGACTTATTTCTATGTATAAAATATTATTATTATAGATGTGGTCCTTATCCATGAAAATTGTTATCATCAATCTAATATCTAGTGAAAGATCTCAACAGCTCATTAACATTTAATAATAATAATGTCAAAACTATTTGGTTAGATAAAGTATATCCTATTTATGATACTTTGAGATTACAGATTTATATCATTTTAAAAGGCTATCATTTATATTATTTTATATCATGATAAAAGGAAAATACAGAAAGGAAAATCCTGCTGTTTTCAAAAGCTAAATCATACCCAAGTGAATGTGTATTAGATTATTAGACATATTAGATTAACCAATGCCAATTTGATGTTCTATATCTTTAAGAGAAGTGAAATTTTTATAAATCGTTTGGTCTTGAGAGAACTAAGCCTCAGACTATTACAGGAACTCCTTATTAGCACTGCATGTGGATTGAGAATTTTAAACCTTTTAATACATGTAGATAATCAATGCTTAGAAGTTGACTGATTTTTAGATATTGGGATGATAGTCCCTACTGGCATAATCCCATGTAAAGAAGACTAGTCAAAACTGCACAAGAAAGGAAATTCACAAAATATATATATATATATATATATATTTTTTAAAGGCCAGTTAAGCAAAGATAAGCTGCTGAATTTGAGCAAACTCTGGCAGATAGTGAAGGACAGGGAAGCCTGGTATGCTGTAGTCCACGAGGTCTCAAAGAGCTGGACATGACTTAGCAACCGAACAACAACAAGCTGCTTACACTGGAAGCTGCCCAGACTAAATGGTTTTGTCTGAGGAGAAATAGCTGCTGTTTTCGCCTTTATTCAAAGAAAACTTTTTGGCAGCTCCCGAATCTCCCCACTGCTCACCTTACCCTGTGTACTGCTCTCTACTCCCTCTGACAGCCTCTCAGTGGGCCCCTCTGTTCCATCTGCCCACCGTGGGCATGGGAAGCAGGAACATGTACTCACATTATTTGCTTCATCCTCTAGCTGATTTGGGTGGTTAGTCATCCCACCCTCCCCTCTTCTCTCTAGTCTGACTCTCTTGTTCACTATGGAAAATTAAAATTCCACATAACAAATTCAAAGAGTGACTCAGAGTTTCTTATTTTTCATTATCATTTTTGTGAGGGGTAGCAGAATCAAAATTCTCTGAGATGGGCAGAAAATTGACCAGGAATAGAATTTTTAAATTGTGGCTGATTCATGCTGATATATGGCAGACATCAACACAACATTGTAAAGCCATTATCTTCCAATTAAAGATAAATTTAAAGTAAAAAAATTCTCATAAAATGACTGAAATAATCATGTTTAGCCTGCTTCAAAGTTCTAGGTCAATCTAGAAATTGGGATGGTGAAAGGAAAATTGGTTTAAATACTATTAGCAGTGGCAGCTTCTCATATGTTATTTGTATTTTCTGGTAATGGAAAGACTAGATATACCTTCACATTGAGAAAAAGTTCTGAGAGGAGAAAGAAGATATATAACTTAAGAGATCTGCTAGGTTAACAGAGAGACCATAACCAGGACAAAGACGATCTTTCCCTTCTTATGACACTTTTGAAAATCATCCACCACAGAGACAGCAGAACTGTGCAGGGACTTGCTGTTCCTGAGATACATCACCCAGTCTGACTTGAGGTACCACATTCCCAAAGCATCATCTTATCAGTGCTTCCCACCATAGCAATAGTCCGCATGCCATGCTCTTACCAGTGACAGTGTCATTGAGTGGCTTATCCCAGTCCAAGATGACAAAGGAGGGACATCCTTCCACAGTGACAACAGTGAGGTTGGTAGGTGGGTTCTGCGGTGGGCTGGTGGCATTCCCCTCTGTGGCCTCCTCTTTCGGGAATCTCTTGACAGAGTCAGTGATGGAGCAGGGACTGTTGTCAGGCTTTTGGATATACCGCACATGAGGACCTAAGAGAGAGAGGCCATTGAGCATTTTGTTTTTTTGAGGTTGTAAAAAAGGTGGAGGAGAATTCATAAGTAAAACAATCTGTTTGAGGATATTTGATCTAATACTATAAGCAGATGGATGAGAGCAGTGATGTGGATGGTTTGAATTTGTGAAAATCCAGAATCCTATCTTAGGGATACATGATATGGATGATACTATTGATTTAATTTTCTAAATAGGTTTAGCTTATGCTAATATCCAAAAGTAATTTGGTTTAAACTGCATAATTTATGGGGTACTGGAAAGAGTACTCAAAAGGATCTTGGTTCAGTAGTGGGGAATGATTTGCCTTATACTAAAATGTAGTTCTGGTCCTTCCAATAAATCTTAAAAGCCAGGCTCAGAAAGATCAAGTGGTTTTAAGTTATTTAATTGCACCCCAGAATAAGATCCAACAATATTTTAAGAATAACAAACATATAGCACCCAACAGGCTTCCCTAGTAGCTCGGTCCGTAAAGAATCTGCTTGCAATGCAGGAGACCTGGATTCGAATCCTGGTTTGATTCCTGGGTCAGGAAGATCCCCTGGAGAAGGAAATGGCAATCCGCTCCAGTATTCTTGCCTGGAAAATCCCATGGATAGAGGAGCCTGGCGGGCTACAGTTCGTGAGGTTGCAAGAGTCGGACATGACTTAGTGACTAAACCACCACCACAGCACCCAACTGGATAAATTCCTTACAGGAAGATATTACCCATAATGAGAAAAATAAATCATTTAGAGTCAAACTGGAACTTGCATAGATGTTAGAATAACCAGACAAGGACAATAAAACAGTTATTATCACTATAATCCACATGGTCAAAAAGTTAAGAAATGGAAGATATAAAAAAGACCCAAATTAAATTTCTGGAGATTTTCAAAGAGAGCAGAGAAGAAAAGACATGTTAGACAACAAAGAAGGATTGTGGCAGATTTCTCATCATAAAGAAAGCAAGTGAGAAGGCAACAGAGAGATGTCCTTATATATTAAAGAACAAATACCAAAACAACAACAAAAAGTTATCATCTAGAATTCTATAGTGAAAATATCTTAAAAAAAAAAAACAAGCAAAATACTTTTTAGACATACAAAAGCTGAAAGAATTCATGACTAGCATGCCCAACCCATAAGGAAGATTCACGGTTCTCTAGGCAGAAGGAAAATGATGCCAGATGGAAATATGGCTGCACACAAAGGAATCATGAGCACTGGAAATGGTAACTATATAGGTAAATATACATAATATTTATCTTATTATTTAATTCTCTCTAAAAGATAGCTTATTGTTTAATAAAAATAATTACAATTTAGTGTGATCTATATAACATACAAAAGTAAAGTAATAGCCCAATAGCCAGGAAAGAAAAGCTGCTGTACTAATGTAAAGTTCTTATACTTCACATTCAACTGTTTATTAAGTTGTGGAATATCACTGGAAGGTAGATTGTGAAGTTAAGGACACATTCTATGAACCCCAAATTATTCACTAAAATAACAAGATGAAGTTATAGCTAAGAGGACAACAAAAAAAGTAAAATGGAATCATAAAAATATTCTCTCCAAAAGAAGGCTGAAAAAGAAGGAAAGAGGGAAAAAAGAATAGATTGAACAAACAAAAAACAATAGCAAGATGATCATAGATTTAAACCTAACCATATCATCAAAGAATATTACCATAAACAAAAAAGGTCACTTTATAATGATAAAGAACCAATTCATTAGTTTATTATAATCCTAAGTAACTGAAGTCTATACCTGAATACAGACCTTTAGTATACATGGAGCAAAAAAAAAAAAAAAAAAAAGTGACAGCAGAAGAAAGTAGAAATAAATTTACAGTTAGAGCTAAAGATTTTGGTATTCTCTCATTAACTGATAGAACAAATTGATAAAAAATCACAAAGGATATAAAAGAATTGCACAATATAACCAAGAAAATTGACTTAACTGACACTTTTATAGAACACTTGTTATGGACTGAATTATGGTTTCCTAAAATTCTTATGTTGAAGATTTAACTTCCAATATGAGAAATCAAACCTGATAATACCTTGAAATAAGGCTTCTGGACTCTAGAACTGAGAAAGAATAAATTTTGGTTGCTTAAGCCAAAGTCTATAGTATTTTGTTTTGGCAGCCCTAGTGAACTAATACAATATTCCACTTAAGACTAGGAAGATACACATTTTTTTTTTAAGTATACACAAAACATACACACCAAGATATATTCTATTCTGGGCCATAAAAAAGTCTCAATAAATTTAAAATGACTCAGGAAATACAGAGTATATCACAACAATGTAGTTATTAATAAAAATCAGTAACAGAATGATCTCTTGAAAATCTTGAAATATTTAGAAATTAAGTAATCTAATAAGCCAAGAAGAAACTAAAAGGAAATTTATAAGTATTTTGAATAGGGTAAAACTGAATACACAGTATATCAAACATTTTTAGATGCTGCTTAAATAATACCTAGGGAAAATGTTGTAGCACTGAATTTCATATTTAAAAAGAAGACAGGTTTCAAATCATCTTGAACCTTAAGAAATTAGAAGAGCAAATTAAACTCAAATTAAGCAGAAAAAAGAAATGATAAAGATCAAAGTAAAAATAAATGAAAACAGAAAAATAACACACTAAATGAAACCCAAAATTGAACTTTTAGGAAGATCAAAAGAACTGATAAACCTGTAGTGTGGCTGATCAGGCAAAAGAGAAAAAAGGCATATATAATCAACAACAGGAAAAAGAGAGGTGATATCATTATAGATATCAAAATAAAAGAAAATGAAATAAATTTGACAACTTAGATGATATAGACCAATAACTTGAAAGACAAAAATTATGAAAGCTCACTATGGAAGGAAGTATACTGAATAATCCTATACCTATTAAAGAAAAGAAAGAAAGAAATGAAAGTGAAGTCGCTCAGTTGTGTCCGACTCCTTGCGACCCCATGGACTGTATGTAGCCTACTAGGCTCCTCTATCCGTGGAATTTTCCAGGCAAGAGTACTGGCATAGGTTGCCATTTCCTCTCCAATTATAATGAATTACAATTAAAACACTTCTCACAAAGAGAATGTGAGGCTCAGATGACTTTAGTGGTGAATACTGCCAAATATTTAGGAAAGAAGCAATACTAATTCTAAACCCTTTCAGAAAATTGAAAAGTTCAGTATTATTTTGACACTAAAACTTGACTAGATTTTACAAGAAAAGAAAATAACAACTCAATATCCCTCACTGAATACAATTCTAAACAAAATTTTAGGGAATTAAATCAACAATATATTTAAATGAGAATACACTATAACCAAGTGGAATTTGTCCCTGGAATGCAAAGCTAATCTACAATTCAAGAACAATTAGTTTATCATATTAACACACTAAAAGAAAAGAAAAACCTTATAATTATCTCAATAAAGCCAGAAAAATCATTAGACATAATCTAGCATTCATTTCTGATAACAATTCTCACTGGAGCAGGAATAGAAGAGAACTTTCTCAACTCAATAAGGACATCTATAAAAAACCCACAGGTAACAACATACTTAATGGTGATAGACTAAAGGGTTTTTCCATAAGATAAGGAATAAGAAAAAGATAGTCTTCACTTTCAATTCAGTGTTTTTCTGGAGGTACTAGCCAGTATAGAAAAGCAAGAAAAAAGGTACTCAAGTTGGAAAGGAGGAAGGAAAACCTTCCTCTTAGATGACATAGTTCTGTATATAGAAAACCCAGCATATCTACAAAAAATCTACAGAGCTTTGCAAGATCATAGACTATAAAATCACTGTACAAAAAAATTCAGTTGTTTTCCTATATATTAGTGAACAATAGGAAACTGAAACTTAAAATGCTACTTTTATGTTTTATTTCACTGAAACTAAAAATCATTGGTGAGAGAAATGAACAATACCTAAATAAATGGTGAGAAATACCATGTTCCTAGGTAGGAGGACAATAGTGTTCAGTTGTCAGTGCTTTCTAATTGACTTACAGAGTCAGTGAAATTCTAATAAAAATATGAGCAGGCTATTTTTCTTTAGACATTGATAAATTCATCCTAAGATTTAGCTAGGAATACAAAAGGACTGAGAACCACCAAAACAACTTTAGAGAAATAAAAACAATGTTGGAGAACTAACACAACCCGATTGCAGCACTTATCATAAAACCACAGTGATCCAGACACTGCAGTATTGATTGAAAGGTAGCTAAACAGATCAATGGAACAACTAGAGAACACCTAAATAGTCCCATGAATATATGGACAATTGGTTTTTGACAAAGGTACAAATAAAATTCAGTGGAGGAACAATAATTTTTCAACAAATATGGTGGAACAGTTTGATATCCTTAAGAAAATAAACTTGCACTCATATCTTGTATCATATACACAATTTGACTCAAAATGGATCATAGATTTAAATGTAAAAGTAGAAACCTTCTACAAGGAAACAGAGGAGAAATTTCTAGAAGGAAACAGAGGAGCTCTTTGTGATCTCTGATTAGTCAATGATTTCCTAAATGTAACACCAAAGATGCAATCTATAAAAAAACCAAATCAATAAACCAAGCTTCATTAAAATTAAAAAAGAAGCCACACAGGGAGAAAATGTTTGTGAAACAGGTATCTGAAAAAGATCTTCAACCCAGAAAATATAAAGACTCTTAAAACTCAACAATAAGAAAATAAGCAACACAATAAAAATAGAAAAAAATTTAAATAGAAAAAATAGAAAAAATTTAAAGAGACAAAAAGGATATACAGATGGCAAATAAGGACATGAAAAGACGTTCAGCATCCTTAGTCATTAGGGATATGCAAAATAAAATCACAGATACTACTACACATTTTCTAAAAGGGTTTAAATTTAAAAGGCTGACCATACTAAGTGTTAGAAAAGATGTGGAGGAACTGGAACCCTCATACACTGCTGACAGAAAGGCAAAACAGTACAGCTGCTGTGAAAAACAGTTTGGCAGTTCCTTAAAACGTTAAATATACACTGACATGTGATCTAGCCATCCCCTGATAGGAATTTGTCCAAAAAGAATGAAAGCATATGTCCACGCAAGACTTGTACCTGAATGGTCATAGACTAGCATACTTTACTGGCAATGTAAAAATGCTGGAAACAACCCAAATGTCATGATGTTTTAATAAATTATTATATATTTATGCAATAGAATACTCATAAGCAATAAAAAGGAATAGACCGTTGATACATATACCAACATGGATGCATCACCAAATAGTTATGATAAGTAAAAGAAATTGGAAAAAAGTTCATAATATATTATTTTCTATTATGTGAAACTCCAAAAATACATATTAGTCGATAAAGATGATGCAGTTAAAGTGCTGCACACAACATGACAGCAAATCTGGAAAACTCAGCAGTGGCCACAGGACTGGAAAAGGTCAGTTTTCATTTCAATCCCAAAGAAAGGCAATGCTGAAGAATTTTCACACTACCATACAACTGTGCTCATTTCACATGCTAGCAAGGTAATGCTCAAAATCCTCCAAACTAGATTTCAACAGATGAATGAAGAACTTCCAGATGTATAAGTTGGGTTTAGAAAAGGAAGAGGAACAAGTGATCAAATTGCCATCATCTGTTGGATCACAGAAAAAGCAAGAAAATTCTAAAAAAATATCTACTTCTGCTTCATTGACCACTGAAGCCTTTGACTGTGTGGATCACAACAAACTGTGGAAAATTCTTCGAGATGGAAATACCAAATGACCTTACCTGCCTCTTGAGAAATATGTATGCGGGTCAAGAAGCAACAATTAGAACTGGACATGGAACAATGGAATGGTTCAAAATTGAGAAAACAGTACATCAAGGCCATATATTGTCCCTCTGTTATTTAACTCATATGCAAAGTACATTATGGGAAATGTCAGGCTGGATGAATCACAAGCTGAGATCAAGATTGCTGGAAGAAATGCCAACAACCTCAGATATGCAATGATACCACTCTAATGGCAAAAAGCGAAGAGGAAATAAAGAACCTCTTGATGAAAGTGAAAGACAAGAGTGAAAAAGCTGGCTTAAAATTCAACATTCAAAAAACTAAGATCATGACTNACAAGCTGAGATCAAGATTGCTGGAAGAAATGCCAACAACCTCAGATATGCAATGATACCACTCTAATGGCAAAAAGCGAAGAGGAAATAAAGAACCTCTTGATGAAAGTGAAAGACAAGAGTGAAAAAGCTGGCTTAAAATTCAACATTCAAAAAACTAAGATCATGACTTTGGACCCACCACTTCATGGCAAATAGACGGGGGAAAAGTGGAAACAGTGACAGATTTTCTTTTCTTGGGCTCCAAAATCACTGCAGACAGTAAATACAGCCATGAAATTAAAAGATGCTTGCTCCTTGGAAGAAAAGTTATGACAAACCTAGAGAGCATATTAAAAAGCAGAGACATTACTTTGCTGACAAAGATCCATCTAGTTAAAGCCATGGTTTTTCCAGTAATCATGTATGGATGTGAGAGTTGGCTATAAAGAAGGCTGAGTGCCAAAGTATTGATGCTTTCAAATTACGGTGCTGGACAAGAATTTTGAGAGTCCCTCGGACAGTAAAGAAATCAAATGAATCAATCCTAAAGGAAATCAACCCTGAATATTCATTGGAAAGGCTGATGTTGAAGCTCCAATATTTTGGTCACCTGATGTGAAGAGCCAACTCACTGGAAAATATCCTGATGCTGGGAAAGATTGAAGGCAGGAGGAGAAGGGGACGACAGAGGATGAGATGGCTGGATGGCATCACTGACTTGATGGACATGAGTTTGAGCAAACTGCAGGAGATAGTGAAGGACAGGGAAACTTGGCATGCTGTAATCCATGGGGTCGCAAAGAGCTGGACATGAGTTGGTGACTGAAAAACAACAGCAACAATCTATAATATAGTTACCTTGAGACTAGAGGTTAGGTGGGAGAAGTGAAGAGGAGGGATTATAAAGGTACATGATGAACTTTTTGAGGTGTTGCATGTACTCATCTTGATTGTGACGATGGTTACACGAATATATACATATATTAAAATTTACCAAATTTTATACTTCAGAAAAACAGATCACAAAAGGAAACACTGGTCTATATGATATAATATCTTTTACTTTGGTAGATTAGATTACTGTTCAAAAATATTCTCTATATTCATGGAAAAAGTATATTACCCCTATCTTCAATTTGAGCTTAGCTCTGTGACTTTCTTTTGCCATTGAATATTGGCAAGTATAACACAAGGAGGTTGAAATGTTGTTGTATATCTGGACTCCTTCTCTCTTTACTTGTATTGTTAGGAGAACGGCTTCTTCTGGGTCACTGTTAGTCTTTCCTCTTGGGAAAGACCAAAATGGACAGATGTAGAGCAGACCTTAGCCTAACCTTAAGAGACCTAGCTGTACCTGCTGCTAGAAACAAAATCACCCAGCTAAGCAAATCCTCAATCAGCTGACCTCCATGTGACTTGTAGACACATGAGAAATAAAT
>SJYA01010849.1:0-13050 GCA_006410615.1 Neotragus moschatus
TCAGATGTTCTGGTATTCCCATCTCTTTCAGAACTTTCCACAGTTTATTGGAAGGGCAGAGTCCTAATCCCCTGCAAGTGTTACCATTTCTGACCAAGATCAAGCGGAGGGCCGTAGACAATGGCATGGCCCTGGCAGGTCTGAGGGCATTCTTGGCTACATTGCTTTGGAACTCCCAGAGAGAGAAGTGAGGAGGAAGTAGGAGTGGGAGGTCATTTCAATCAGCTGGTCACCCTGTTAGATGATGGCCATGTTAGCAGAAAGCAGGAAGCTTCAGGGAAGGCATGGCAATGTGGACTTCCATGTGTGGGAGGTGGAGGTACTGGGCAGGTGGCCCCCCGGGGGAGGTACTCACAGTGCCTGCACAGTGGACGAGCTCGAAGTGGGCCTTGGGCCCCTTGCTTTTGTGCCCCTTGGGCTTAGGAAGTAGCTGAACTTACCCAGGTGGTTGTTGTACAGGGCTCCCTTGAATGTGGCATTCGTGGCCTTGGGGAAGATGAAGACGCCCATGGGCTGGAAGGAAAGAGGAGTGGATGGCATTAGAGGAGGCCAGCGAGGTGATGGTGCTGGCCTGGGGTTGGTGGGAGGGGTGCCCCACACCCGATATGGCCAGCCAGGATGCAGAACTGGGCAGCAACCTCTGAGCATGGTCTGGTTTTCCATGGTCTTCGAATGCCTTGGCCATTTAGACTTGAAAGAGGCTAGAATTCATCAGGTCCAAGAGAAGAGAAGACTGAGCTCTAGGGTGCTACGTAGCTCCCCAAAGGCTAATCCCAGATGCCAGGCAGGCTCGACTCTCAGAAAAATGGTGACATCAGTGACACCTGTCTTCCTCACTTTTAATTCTCTTTTATCTGCTCCTCCTTCTCAGTGACATTCCTGGCAACCCGGGGCCTCATGTGGTCCTGGGTTTCTTTCCACCAGAAAAAGGAGCTCACAAAGGCCCTTAGTGACTTAATATGCCCTCTTCTGTGGAAGGTCTGGATTTCTGAAGCAGACTCCTAGAAGAGGGCAATGTTTGTTCCCAAAGCTCGAGTATGAGGGCCTTTCGGGTTCTGTGACAGCTGGACACAGAGTCTTAACTAGACCATGTCACAGAGCATACTGGACCACAGGGAAGTCCTCACAGCCTGTTTTTGGTGACTTTTTCCAGGGAGGAAAGCCTCCCATTGAAGACCCCTGGCTTCCTTGATGATAACTTCTCTATGATGGATCCGAAGATGAACTTCGGAGACAAGGTATATGCTTTATTTTTTATCTTTTTATTTTGAAATAATTTCAGGCTTGCAAGACTAGTGCAAAGCATTCCTATACACTCTTCATCCAACTTCTCCAAATGTTACAGTAAACTCTGTAAAATAATGAAAACTAGGGAAGCAACATCAGTACAATACTGTGAACAGAGCTGTGTTCACATTTTGTCATCGGCCTCATTAATGTCCTTTTTCTATCCCTTTTATGCATTTAATTGAACAATACGTATCCTTTTTAATTTTCTTTTCCAATTAAAACATGTATTTTGCTGAAGTATAGTTGATTTACGATGCCGTGTTTTTCCTGCTGAACGGGGCGGAGTGATGAGTTACACGTGTGCACACGTATTCGTTTTCGTGTTCTTTCCCATTACGGTTTATCACAGGATATTGATGATAGATCCCTGTGCTCTACGGGAGGACCTTGTTGCTTGTCCATTCTATATGAAACAGTTTGCGTCTACTAATCTTATATATTCTGCAATGAGGGCCATTTGCTAAAACATTCCCTCTGGTGTGGTTACATGGGAGGCTGTTAGCCTGGTTAAAACCTGACTCTGCCTTTCATAGGATGGATGACCATGGACAAGTAACTTCATTTTTTGGTGCCTCAGTGTCCCCATCTGTGAAATGGTTATAGTGAATTACCCCCTGCACATGGGAGCTTGTGATGGTCTGATGAGGGAAGGCGTAGCACAGCCGAGCTAACAGTGGCCATTGCGGGGATGCTGTGCCGTTTTAGAGAGGAAGCTTGAGGCCAGATAAACCAGAGCCATCAGCTGTGTTGCTGATTCCCCTCAAAGCACTGGCCCCAGTGAAATCCCCTCCTGAGACATGCCCCGTCAGGGTCCTGACCTCTCTCCAAGCCCCTCCTTCGAGAAGTGGGGTCCTTTTTCCAGGAGGTCGATGCAGGCCTGCAGGTCAAGGCCAAAGTCTATGAAGACCCATTGGATGCCCTCCCTCTTGCTCGCCTCCTGCTCCAGCACGAACACGTGGTGCTGGAGGAACTGCTGCAGCTTCTCCTTGGTGAAGCTGACGCACAGCTGCTTGAAGCTGTTGAACTGTGGGGTGAAGATAGAAAGAGGGGGTCAGCCCAGATGCAGACAGAGCCTCCCCGGGGAGGCGTGGAGGGCTGGGGCGCCAGCAGAGCTGAAGCTGGCCAGTGTCTGGCACGGCCGCAGATGCCGTAACACCGACTGCCCAGTCGGTGCTCTCAGGCCCCGTGAGAAGCACCTCTCGGCCCCTCTCCATGCAGGCACAGAGTGCCTTGACCCGTGGCTGCCCGAGCGTCCCACTGCTGCTGCAACACCTGAAACTCAGACTCTAGCCTCACACGGTGCGTGAACACCAACGTGGAAAGAACCATTTCCTTTCTAGGGAGAGAAGTCCTTTGAGATGTTTTGTGGGTCTGACCCCCCCACCCCAACCCGGTGGTCTCTCTGTCTAGGTTTGAGGGGTTTCCAAGCCTTTTTATTCTTTTTTTTTTTTTTTTTTTTAAACTGCTTACCCTGAATGAAAGCCCACACGGAAAGCTCTTATGAAAAACGGGTCAGAGGAGAGGCGCCGTTGTGATCACAGTCACCTGCATCAAGCATGTACGTGTGTCAGACGCTGGCTAGGCTGCATCTGCAAGAATGATCGGTGACCCCATTAAAGACGGGGACCTGGAGGTGCATAGCGTGGAGGTGGCGGAGCTGGGAGCCCAGCCGTGTTTGTCTACTGCACACACCCCACTGTTGGCGCAGGCGGTTTCCTCCCTTTCCAGCCCCACTCGGCTGGCCATCGGCAGCTGCCCAGGACTCCAGGCAGCACAGTTTGAGACTCTGTCTAAGGCCCTTTCCACCTATGGAATTAAATGATTCTACTGTGGACAGCAGCCAAATTAGCCTTCTAGATCCTGAGAGAAAGTGAAAGTGAAAGTCACTGGGTTGCGTCTGACTCTTTGCAACCCCATGGACTATACAGACCATGGAATTCTCCAGGCCAGAATACTGGAATGGGTAGCCTTTCTCTTCTCCAGGGGATCTTCCCAACCCAGGGATCGAACCCACGTCTCCCACATTGTGGGCGGATTCTTTACCAGCTGAGCCACCGGGAAGCCCAAGAATCCTGGGGTGGGTAGCCTATCCCTTCCCAGGTGCTCTTCCTGACCCAGGAAGAGCATCTCCTGGGCATCTCCTGCATTACCGGTGAATTCTTTACCAGCTGAGCCACCAGGGAAGCCCAATAGAAATGGGGCTAAATTATTTTTTTAAAACCCCAGCTGTGGCTAACAGAAGTCCTGGAATAATAGGAGAGCAGAGCTGGAGTGCACCTTAGAGGTCATCACCTCCAGCCGGCTCATTTTAGAGTTGAGACAGCTGAGGCTCAGAGGGGTAGCCACTGTCCAAAGGCCACACAGCTGGTTGGTGGCCAACCCAAGTCCAGAGCAGGGTCTCCTGACTCATAACCATGAAGGCAAAATCATCCACAGCACTCGTCATGTGATGAGACCTGAATCTCATTTGTCTGGGCAAGAAACAGGGACCACCAGTGCTGTGCTGATAAATCAGCGCTCTCTCTCAAAAAAAAAAAGCTCCTGGTTTGCAGTATTGGCCATATAGATGCACCATGGACATGTTATCAACAGGGTGTTAATCAGCTCTCAGAATTCCTGAAAATTCCCCCAATCAGCTCTGGTGAGCTGGGACAGGCCAGCTTCAGCCAGCACACCACTCATTCTACCTGTTGTGACTTGGCGCCAATACATGAAGATGGAACTTTCTGGAGGCCAGAAGCCGGAGACCTAGGAGCAGACTGAGACTGGCTGGCCCCAGGTTGAAGGTGAGAAGCGAGAGAACCTTGGTGAAAAGGCTTTTATCAAAGGAGGGTGGCTATGTCAAAGTGAGGCCAGACAGCCCTCGAAGACCTCGAAGCCGGCAGCGTCTAGCATCCCGGTGAAGAGCTCTGTCTGCGTCTTGGCATCCGAGGTCTTGTTGATCCTGACCACCAGCCATTTGAACAGCTTCTCGTACATGGTCTTGCCCAGGGCCCCGATGGAGTTCTGGCACTGCTCCATGTTCTGCCCCTTCTGCACCAACTCGTTGCTTACTTTGACCTGCGGCCTGGTGATGCCCTTCTGGAGCTCCCTGAAGTTGAGCCCCATGAGGTGGGCAACTTTGTCAGCCACTGAGCAGGGAAAGAAAAAGCAGGGGAGTGAAAGATGGTGCCCTGCCCTGGAGAACCCCAGCCCCTGTCTATTGTGTTTAGAGAAGGGGCTATGGGGAAAGAGGGGGAGACTGCCCATGTTGCCATCGAGAAAACTGGGGTCTGAAGCTGTGCCAGAGATATACAACGGAATACTATGCAGCCATGAAAAAGAACGAAAATTGTGCCATCTGCCGCAGTGTGGCAGGTCTGGAAGGCCATTACAGTCAGCGCAGTAAGTCAGGCAGCTAAAGACCACTCGTATGTGAAATCTAATATAACAAACTAGTGAGTGTAACCTAAAAGAAGCAGACTGGCAGATCCAGAGAACAAACTAGAGCCTGCCAGTGTGGAGAGGGAAGGGGGCAGGGGCAAGACGGAGTAGCGGAGTAAGAGGAGCAAGCTGTTAGGTATAAAATAAGCTACAAGGATCCACTGTACAGCGCAGAAAAAATATACCCAATATTTTATAATAACTATAAATGGAGTGTAATGTGAAAAAATTGTGAGTCACTATAGTGCACACTTGTAACATATATTGTACATCACCTATATTTTGATTTAAAAAATTTAGGAATATTGGGGAAAGAAAACAGAAGTCTGATAACAGTTTCCACACTCGCTCGCTCAAGGTCAAGCGGCAAAGTGATATAGAAACCAAAATTGTGTCTCTGACTCTGTCATGGCTTTTGTGGCTCTTGACATCTGGTGTTAAAGGAGCATCCTTAGTCTACCGAGGGTCTCTGACATGCGCAGGAAGCCCTGGAGAGTCCCGAGCCTCCCCTGCCCCCACTGCTGGCCAGCCCCTCCCCGCACAGCCCCCGGCCTGCGCCCACCCTCTGTGGTGCCCACCTCAGCCTGCTCCTCTCTGCCTTTTGCCTGAACTTCATGTTGGTGAAGTGCGTGATGCCCCCCAGTCAGCTTATACACACCGATCTTCTTGGCACTGAAACCCAGCACATCAAAGGCTTCCTGCAAGGCTCCCGGGGGGAGCAACACTAAGGAGCTCCTAGCTTCCTGTTCCTCAGAGTGGAGGCCCCAGTGGGCCAGACAGACCCTGACCAGGGTGAGTCTTTCCTCCAAGGAGCCCAGGCCAGATGCTCTGCAAGGCAGTCCTTGTATTCCTTTAACCTTCGGGCCTCAGTGTAGTCATCTGCAAAATGGGACCTAGGCGGTCACAAAGATAAACCAGAGTGAGAGGAACAAACGGGAAATAGTGTTATAATCCCCACCATTATTACTGCACAGGCTCCTTGCTAGGTCCTGAGAGAAGGGGAAGGCAAAGAAGCATCAGGATTTGATTCTTTGTCAAAAAAGAGAGGGTTACACAGTATTCTAACAGAAGCCCCAAGTGCTCAGCGTCACAAAGGAGGAGAGAGAGGTGCCGTGGGAACTGGCGGGACCAGCAGATGACGTCTCGCTGGGCTGAGGAGGAGGAGAAATGTAGAGTAGACCGCCGCACGAGTCCCTGTCGAGTTAACGGAGAGAAACGCTGCTCTCTACGACAAGCTTAGGGAAAACGCCGGCTGCAACCCCAGCAATCTCCAGGGGAGATCCAGGCTGCTGCCTGGTGACTCTGCGTGTCCCCTCTGACCCTGCCCCACCCAGTCAGATGGCAGTGCCTGCAGGGCCCCAGAGTTTCCCGTCTTCCCCGTCTTTTGCTGGCTATGCCCACCCACTCACGTCTGCAGCTCCTCCCCATTGTCCACGTTACCCACCCCAGTGACGCCCTCGCTCACCTGTGGTACTCCTTGGGGTTGGGGACCAGCAGCAGGCTTTCTGCAAGAAAGAAGGTTAGCGGGCTGGTGATGTGTGGTTTCCTTCTTTTAATTTTTTTTGATGTGGACCAGTTTTCAGTCCTTTGTTGAATGTGTCATGATATTGCTTCTGTTTTGTTTGGTCTTTTTGGCCCTGAGGCATACAGGATCTTAGCTCCCTGGCCAGGGATCAAACTCACACCCCCTGGGTTGGGAGGCGAGGTCTTAACCACTGGAATGCCAGAGAAGCCCCTTCTTTTTCATTCTTAACCTGTATCTCTAAATGCCTCCCCTGTGCCAGGTAGGATGGTGTTGTCGTGGCGGTCACAGAGCTGAATACAATGTGCCCCGTGCCGCTGAGGTCGCCTGGACTCATCGAGGGGCTTGAATGAGGCACGCGAGGAGCTTTGGAGTGACAGGAGGGTCTCAGGAATGTGGTTGTGCCCTTTGTCACTTGGTCCAAGGCCTGGCACCTAGTAGATAACTAGTAGATGTTTCTAGAATAAATGAACGCACATCCTTCTCCATTCTCTCTCCTGTAAAGAGCAGGTCATCCTCAAAGGCAGAAGGTAACCCAAAGACTGCAGCAGGCAGTGATAATCACTTGCGTATCGTATGCCTGGGATGCTGTCACTTTTACAAAGAAATACACTCGCTTCTATTTTTCTTCAAATGTGTGCCCGTCTTGTTCTGTCTTTTTCACTTTGGGAAGAGACATGGGTGCAAGACATATTGTCCTTTCTTTTTCTCTCTACTGTTGAGAAAAACTACAGCCCGAGAAGTAAGAAGAATGGTGCCTGCCCCTCTGCTCCAGGGTCGGGAAGCCAGTGGGGCTTGGTGGGGAGTGTGGCAGACAGGAGAGCTTGACCTCCATCCGCAGGGCCCATTGCCACTAAACTTCCCTGACTCATGCCACATGCCAGGGAAGGCCATGCTTACCGGATGTTCTTCTATTCCAGAGAAACCAGAAGTTTGGTTTTTGTGTGACACCTTCCAATTTCAAAATGGCGTATATTAATTAAAAAGTACACTGTTTCCAACACAAATAAAACCCATGTGTGTGGGTAGGGGTGGTGTTCAATGCCCTTGTCTCTGGCTGGGAAAAGAGATGTGTATGTGGAAGACCGAGTCTTCCTCTCTCTCTGGACCTTAGATTCTGAGCAGGTCTGCCATGGACAGTTGAGTAGGTTGTTGCCTGCACAAGGGCATCCAACTGGGGCATGAATGCAGTCTGCTTGCTGAAGTGTGCACAGGACTGTGTCCACAAGCAGTGGTCCTGGGCTGACCTCTCTGCTGCTATCCGACCAAGATATGGAAGGCGTGCATGCGTGCTCAGTTGCTCACTCGTGTTTGATCTTTGTGGCCCCATGGACTGTAGCCTGCCAGGCCCCTCTGTCCATGGGAGTTTCCAGACAAAAATACTGGAGTGGGCTGGCCATTTGCTTTTCCAGGGGATCTTCCCAACCCAGGGATTGAACCTGTATTTTCTGTGTCTCCTGAATTGGCAGGCAGATTCTTCACCACTGAGTCACTTGGGAAACCCAGACAAGGAGTCAGGGAGAACACAGGCGGATCTAAAATCCTATACCCAAAACCTCAAATAGCCAAAGCCATCTTGAGAAAGAAGAATGGAACTGCAGGAATCAACCTGCCTGACTTCAGGCTCTACTACAAAGCCACAGTCATCAAAACAGTATGGTACTGGCACAAAGACAGAAATATACATCAATGGAACAAAATAGAAAGCCCAGAGATAAATCCACACACCTATGGACACCTTATCTTCGACAAAGGAGGCAAGAATATACAGTGGATTAAAGACAATCTCTTTAACAAGTGGTGCTGGGAAAACTGGTCAGCCACTTTCTAACACCATACACAAAAATAAACTCAAAATGGATTAAAGATCTAAACGTAAGACAAGAAACAATAAAACTCCTAGAGAAGAACATAGGCAAAACACCCTCTGACATAAATCACAGCAGGATCCTCTATGATCCACCTCCCAGAATACTGGAAATAAAAGCAAAAATAAACAAATGGGATCTAATTAAAATTAAAAGCTTCTGCACAACAAAGGAAACTATAAACAAGGTGAAAAGACAGCCTTCAGATTGGGAGAAAATAATAGCAAATGAAGCAACTGACAAACAACTAATCTCAAAAATATACAAGCAACTCCTGCAGCTCAATTCCAGAAAAATAAATGACCCAATCAGAAAATGGGCCAAAGAACTAAATAGACAGTTCTCCAAAGAAGACATACAGATGGCTAACAAACACATGAAAAGATGCTCAACATTACTCATTATCAGAGAAATGCAAATCAAAACCACGATGAGGTACCATTTTACACCAGTCAGAATGGCTGCGATCCAAAAGTCAACAAGCAATAAATGCTGGAGAGGGTGTGGAGAAAAGGGAACCCTCTTACACTGTTGGTGGGAATGCAAATTAGNAAAATAATAGCAAATGAAGCAACTGACAAACAACTAATCTCAAAAATATACAAGCAGCTCCTGCAGCTCGATTCCAGAAAAATAAATGACCCAATCAAAATTGGGCCAAAGAACTAAATAGACAGTTCTCCAAAGAAGACATACGGATGGCTAACAAACACATGCACTATTGTTTTCTGACTACTCATCTTTCGTTTTTGCATTCCCTCCCTTCCCTGATGAGCAACTGTTTGAATCTGCTCTTAGGAACTCAGGAAAGGACTCTGATGCTGAATGAATCCTACTTTCTACAAGCAGAAAGCAGGGCAGAGGAAAGGATTTGTCACTGGGAAGGCCCCATAGGCAACTGTTCAGATTTAGTTCTGGCCTGAGCACCCCTTGTAATAAAAAGACAGCTTAACAGGAGAAAAACAAACAAAAGATTAACAATCTGTATACCTCCAGTATCAGTGTGAGTGTATGTGTATGGCTGCGTGCTCAGTCTTGTCCGACTCTTTGCAAACCCATGGACTATAGCCCATCAGGCTCCCCTGTCCATGGAATATTCCAGGCAAGGATACTGGATTGGATGGCCATTTCCTACATCCAGTAGATCTTCCCGATGCAGGGATCAAACCCATGTCTCTTGTGTCTCCTGCACTGGCAGAGGATTCTTTACCACTAGCGCCACCTTGGAAGCAAATGGCTATTACTAAAAAGAGGAGAGGTAACAAGTGTTGCCAAGGGTGAGGAGAAAAGGGAATCATGGCACCCTGTTCATGTGATTGTAAGCTGATATGGCAATTATGGAAAACTGTATGGAAGATTCTTTAAAAAAATTACAATTACTATGTGGTCAAGCAGTATGTTGTTCAGTTGCTAAGTCAGGTGCAACTCTTTGTGACCCCATGTACTGCAGCTCACCAGGCTTCCCTGTCCTTCACCATCTCCCAGAGTTTGCTCAAACTCATGTCCATTGAGTTGATGATTCCAGCTAACCATCTCATCCTCTGTCGCCCTCTTCTCCTCCTGCTCTCATTCTTTCCCAGCATCAGGGTCTTTTCCAGTGAGTGAGCTCTATCAGAGACTATGTCATCCTTCCTTTACTGACTATATCTAGCATTTGTTTGGCTATAGGTATAATAAATCAGTACACTGGCTACTTTCATACCTAAGTATGGCTAAGATTTATTTGGCACGATCAACCATGCCAGATTCTATGATACTGTTTCTTTCAGTCAGTGACCTCATGGATTGATTAGTTTGTGTTTGTCACTGTGCTATATTCTGGTGATAGAGTGGTAAACTAGATAAGTGTCCCTGGTATCCTGTGATTTCAAGTGTTCTGATCTTGGCACAGGGAGTTTTTTGAGAGCTAGTGATGGTGACTTCCTCCTCTTTCTCCACTAGAGCACTGAAACATTTCAATTCCTCTGTCCCTTAGGCCTGACTTCACTGTTACGCCTTGCAAAAGAAGCCTAACTGATAAAAGGGCATTGGTGAATACTTCTCATGCAGAGCCCTGCAAAGAGAAAGAAAAGTCATTCTTTTGTAGAATCTATCAGAATTTGTTGACATACAGAATATATTCCTCTTGGACCACCACCTCCAGTTTTCCCTCTGGCAACCATGCTGTTTTTTGATTTCCTCTGTGTCATCATCTTTCCGTGTCCTTTATCCATTTCCCTGCATTACTCTGAACCTTTCACTGCCATTCTACACCCTGTCAACATCATATCCCCACTGGCTAACACCACATGCTACATCAGTTCCCATTTTTGGGCCTTCCTTGGCTTGTACTTTGCCTTCAGCCCGTTGTCCATTGTTTTTTGTTGCCAAAGTACTTTTTCAAGGCTGTACTCCAATCCTCCCTCCTCATCGCTACTTGAACCTCTATCCTCTCATCCATCTTTGAACCCAATTTAAGAACAAACGCCAACAGGCTATTTCAGAATTGCCCCTATTCTCTCCCCAGTAAGACTGTTAATCCTTGGATGACTGATTCCTTGTCTTTTATGCTCCACACTATGAGGCACAGAACAGGAGATCAATAAAGAACTTTATTAATTTAGAGCAGCACCACTTCAATGCCAAATGTGAAAAGATGAATAGCTGGGAGATGTTTGAGCCAAACAAATTAGGTTAAATTTGTGGTTCTGTAACATTTAATTCAGCATTTAAGTAACATTTATGGATCACCTCTATGTGCCATGTACCATGATAGATTCTGGTAATTCATAGATGAGTAAAAATGGCCCCTTGCCCTTAAACAGCTCGGGATCTAGTTAGACAACATAGAGCTTAGCAAAGGAATCCATTTGTGGGTGATAATTGCTCTTGTTGAGCATGGTGTGCCATGCTAGCCTCAGTCTACCTAGAAGTGATCAGGGGAGGCTTCCCAGAGAAAGTCAGGCTTGAACTGATGTTTGAAGGTAGTATATGATATAAGGCATAATCAGGTTATTGGATACATTGAATTCCAACTACTTGTGAGATTTCTGACCAATCCAAATGTCGATAACGTATATCAAACTCTAACCTGATGAGCAGAATGTGTTTTGCCTTTGGAGGTATTTAGACATTTCTTTAGGTCTTTTTATTACCTTTAATGCAGGAAAGCATGGAGCAGCTAGCAAGAATTTTTGTATTTCGATAATCTGAGCAACCTGGCAGAACAAGGCCCTTTGAGTTAGGGGCCACCTTTACATAATAGTCATGTGATGTCTTCAATGTCTACTTATGAAACAAAGTGGCAGGTTGACTACAATGTATTCAGCAGCTAAGGTTTCTATTGCTTGGCTAAACTTCATTACCTTTATCAAACATCTCTAATGCTAAATCGTCATGATCTCTCCTTTGTCTAAGAATGAATGCACTTACTGATAGCAGGTAGGGGAAATGAAATTGGCCTAGCAAGCTTCTACATGCCACCTCCAAGCTGAAAGAACACAAAACTGTTAAATTGTTATTTCTTGGCTACACATGTTTCCGTACCCCACAAATGTTAATGTGTGGAGAAAGCCTGTCATTTATTATCACAAATGCTTACTTAGAAGCACTGCAAAGAAAACAACATTTCAGAGTTCATACCTCTAAACCTTTAGAGATGTACGCCCTACCTACTCTGGAGGCAGTTCATCTTCTGTTGATGTCTGCTATTGGCTCTTGGCTTCCCAGAAGCAGCGGGACAATCAAGAGAATCCAAGGAGAAGCTCCAGTTTTGGCCGGACTTCTGGGAGAGCAGGTGGTTGGGAGTAATTAAGGTCTGATTTCTGGTGGCCTCTCACCAAGATAATTAGGCACCTTCCACCACTAATGAAACTCACATTCCTGTCGGGCTGTTTAAATCATCCAAGAAAGCCTTGGCCACAGAGTTGTCTTGCATCACATTCAGGAATGGCCTGCTGGGCTCTGTCCCCAGAGCTCTTCGGTCCTCACAACTGAGGGCATTTTTAATCACCTGCAAATTCAGCCTAGCTCTCAACTCAGGGGCCAGTCCTATCTGAGATAGTGGGATTTTGAGGTGCCTTAGGGCAATAGCTTGTGATCATAGGCACTATATATTTGCTCAGAATTTGACTTTGTCTCTCAGCCGAACAATTTAGATTCTCTTTTGTTTTTGTGACAGAGAACTGTTCTTGGACCACAGCCCTTAGAACTGGATTTCTGTGGTAGACGCCTGGCCTTGAATCTCTCAGGCCTAGGGTCCAGCCCTGTTCATTCTCTAGCCCTCCTCGAGATTGGAGTTCTGCCCCAGGCTTGAGCCCACTGGGTTTCCTCTCTGCTAATTGTTACCAGACAAGAAGTTCCTGGATAGCTAGAGCTGTGTCCTGTCTATCTGCCAGACTAATCAGTGGCTTCCTATTTCTGGATATTCCTCCTGCTGACCTTCTGTTTACCTCAACCAGCTGTCCCATTCTTCTAGCTTCATGTCAGAATTCCTCCCAAGGCCACAGCTCACATCTTGAGACCTTTGAATCCTTCTGGTTTTGTCTCTTTATTTTGAATGTCTCAGCACACAGACAGATTATCTGTTTGCTTTGCCTCTTGGTAGCTCTCACCACCAGTGATCTCTTGGGAGTCTTCTGTCTCTCAAAGACTGGCTAGGAAATGAGACAGTCTTTTCTGCCCACACATACTTCCATGCTTGTTGACCTCAAAGACAAGTCCACAGGCCCACTTTACTTTAAAGCTTGTGCTTTTAATCATGGAGAAATGCAGAGTGGACATTCTAAAGAAAGAAAGTTCTTACAGTCCTTTTCTATAATTCCTAACACTCTGTTGGGGTGGTACATTGATTTAGGCCCCTTTCTTCTATTTGTCCTGATTTTTGCACTGTGTTTTCAGTTGATTCTTCCCTATTTTGTTCCATCAAACCTTGCTTCTATAAAGATTCCTTAGCCTACAAATTTTGTA
>SJYA01010850.1:0-13244 GCA_006410615.1 Neotragus moschatus
TATCCAGAAGAGCAGAGAGGAGCAAGCATCTAATCCATTACCACTCTGTCACAGAACATGACATTCTAATTCAGTCAGTGGGGACACACAATAAACTCAAAATCACATTGAGTGCCTCCCTAGTATGGCAATTGATTACGTCTCTTAACCTTTCTGCATCTGTGGTACCATCTGGAGCATTTAGTGCTTACTTTTTTTGCACGCGAAGATCAGGTACCAGCTTCTACAGACCTAAGTACATTCTCAATCCTTTTACTGTAAGTCTGTAACAGTAATAATAAGAAAACAATAGCCAGCATCATCTTCATTTCACAAAAGATGAAATTCCAAAGAAAAGTACACACACACCCAATAACTAATAGTTTATAGAATAACTAATGTAGGATTATCAATTCAAAAAGCTATCNACCTAAGTACATTCTCAATCCTTTTACTGTAAGTCTGTAACAGTAATAATAAGAAAACAATAGCCAGCATCATCTTCATTTCACAAAAGATGAAATTCCAAAGAAAAGTACACACACACCCAATAACTAATAGTTTATAGAATAACTAATGTAGGATTATCAATTCAAAAAGCTATCCATTCACTGTTGAGAAATTTGTCCAAACACAGAAGACAAAGGACATCGTATAAGAAACTGCTAGGTGCCAAAGGATTTACAGACATGATATTTCAAAGCAGTGAGCACTAGTGTCCTATATTAGTATAAAACTCTGAAATGTTAAGTAATTTGATTAAGACTACACAAACATTTAATTTTGGAGCTAAGATTCAAATCCAGTTCTACTCCCAAAGCCATTGTTCTTCATTCTACATCATTAAATGCNACTCTGAAATGTTAAGTAATTTGATTAAGACTACACAAACATTTAATTTTGGAGCTAAGATTCAAATCCAGTTCTACTCCCAAAGCCATTGTTCTTCATTCTACATCATTAAATGCAAGCCAGTTTAATATATATTAATCCTTTTGATAAATATTCATTAAATACTATACAATGTGTTGACTTCTGTGAGTTGTTGAAAAAAAATAGCAGGTACCTCATATATAAAGAATTGTGCAAAGAAAAGGATAAATTCTGTTCAAAGAAAGAGTTTGGAATAGACTTTCTCATTTGAAGACATATTTTACTTTATTGGGTTTTCTTGCACATTATAGAATATTTAGAAGCATTTCTGCCATCTACCCAGTGCACACTTGGAGCACCCAATCCCGCAGTCAATATAAATATCTCCAGACATAGCCAAATGCCTCCCAGAGGCCAGCTCTGCCCTCACCACAGCCATGAGAATCACTGGTTTAGAATAAAGTGAATGGACAAGTTCTTGTAAGACATTAAAACTGTAAACTCCTGGGGAACAAGTTCTGTCCTAAGATTTTATGAAGCAGTTAATTTTTTAGCTTTTCTCACAATTGGAAATGAGAAAACTTTTGATTGATAAATGAATGAATGAATGAAAAATGACAGCAAATGCCACAAACAAAGTATTTCTGTTACAGGGAAAAGTAACATTGGTGCAAGCATCAGTGAACTAAAAATAAGTAGAGAAGATCTGGGTTTGTTTGTCTCTTTTAGACTTCCTGCACTAGTCCCCAGACAGAGGAAAAACAGAGTACACGCAGAAAACTATTACCCAAATTGGCATACACGTCTGCCATCACAGCGCCAAGCCCTCTCCTCTTTCATTGGCCTTATCCAGGTAGGTTGTATCTCGGCATTCATGCCCTCATGTGCCACCACAAGCTGTGAAATGTGGCAGTAATCCACAGATAATTGCTTTTTCCCCTAAAATAGGCTTTCATAACATCACTCTTATACTCTTGCATTTCTAAGTATTTTCTTAATCAAAAAAAAAAAAATGTATGGGAACACATGGGGAAAACTCAGAACCCATGATCTCTGAAATGAAAGCCCTTCATGAGTGATGGTTTTTGCCATCCTGATGTGCACTTAACTGGTATGGCAATTACAAATGATTTCTATGCTTCAGCTTATGAATGTGTTAGTGACTTCTATTTCCTCTTTAAATTTACTCAATGGTAAAATTTTAATATGGAAAGATGCAAGGACAGATGGAGAAAAATGAACAGTATAATACATCTGTACTGCACATGAGTGAGAATAACATGAGAAACTATTTTCTGAATATTGATCTAATAAGAATGCAGATGATGAAATCAAAGGACTGATCAAACATAGGACAACAAGCAACATCCACATGAACCATGTAGGAAAATAAGTACTTGGTATGGACATGTGCTATAAATATGAGCAATATGCTTTATGGTAATAACAGGCATTGCTGAGCTTTATATTGTGTCAGGAATTGAACACCATGTTAGTTAATTCATTAAGCAACTTTTAAAGATAAAGAAAATGAGACTAGGAATTTTACTGCCAAAGCTTCTCTGAGAGGACATGGGGTCTTTAGGAGCACAGAGGGGCCTTGGAAGCTTCCTCTCTAACTTCTGTTTCATTTTCCAGATCTCAGAATCAGTGTTCAGGTACCAGTGAGTGTTTCTTGAATAGCGTATCGGTAAGACCCACATAGGATACTTAACTTCCGTCTAAGAAAACATTTGATAAAGAATGGTCTGCAACTATTTCCTCCAAGCAGGATTATGATGGCAGAGACTGTGCCAACTTGGAGCATGATCCAATCATGCCCAACCTAACAGACAAATGAATCATAATCTCCCAAACAGGAGCAGAGTGAAAAGGTTCTGTTGGCAATTCAAGAAGCGTGAGAATATGCTGGGAGCTCCTGTCCATGTACCTGTTGGCTACCACTGCAGCCAGACTTCTTCGGTCTCTCAAATTGATGATAGAAGAGTATGTGAAGTCTATTTTCAAACCGTTTCCCACTTGTCAAGCATATTTCTAAGTCACTTACTCATTTGTCATCTTTATTCATAGCAAGATGTCCATTTGTGACAATTCATTGCTTTTCAGCATGAAAAGAGAACACCACTGCTTAAATATGGGGAAAGTTCCATTTTCAACAGTTGAAGTAAACGACAGCATTTTTAAACTCATCAGTGGAGAAAAAGAGGTTTGCAAATCGTCACTTTCCTGCTGTTTCTACAAAGTGCATTACCTAAAGATTATGAATTTCAAAGATTATGGAAACCATGAGACTTTATCAGGAGATACAAAGAAAAAATGAACCATCTCTTTCAAAAATTGTGTTCAGAAGCCTCAACAAATCACCAGTGAATTACAGTCATTTATGAAATCCCATGTTGTCCTGTCTGGTTAACAGGCCAATGCATGACCCCAAGTACAATCAACTATTTCAAGGCCACAGCACCTGTGTGCAGGGGGGGTGACTGCTTTCTTCTTCCTTAGCCCCCAGCACTGTAATTGCACTGCTGCCTGCCATAGGAAAGAAGCAGCTTCATTTGGCCCCTGTCTCTTCTAGTCAAATAAAGGGCTTCCTTTCAAACAAGTGACAAGTCTAGTCTACGCAGCTCATTTATATCACTGTTGCAAGTGTACAGCTCACAGAAAAGGAAACAGGATATTATTTCCGAGGCAAAGTGCTGCGCTCTTTGTTTTTATTCTGCGGGAAAGACCACATGAGGTAAACAAAAGGGAAATTGTGGAGGCTAAAAGAAAAGTAGAAGCAAAACAGAACATGTGATTGACTCCTGCATGCAGGATCTGCAGCTAGCTGCGACTCTGAATGGGCCCAGGTCTCAGAAGAGCTTTTCATTTCCATATACTTCTGAGAGGGTGAGAACTAGTCCAGAATGATCTTTGTTTTCACTTCCACCAAGTACCTTCTTTCTTGAAAGCATGTAGAAGAGAAAGAGGAGAAACCAAAGAAGACAGAACATGGGAAAAAGCATTCCGCCTGTTTCTCTTTTTTGTTTTGGCTTATTGGTAACTAGTAAAGTACAGATGGCCTAATATAGAGACAGAGATTTTGAACTGTCGCTTTTTTGCCCTTATACTAAACCTCTGGTGCTTAGTTGAAGACTTCTGCTCCTTTTTTCCTTGCCTTTAAATGTTTGTGCTCAGCCATTTCTATTTTCATCACATACATCCCCTAGGCAATTTATTCACGTTCAAAGATCCAGCCACTATCCATTTACACCAAGAGTCTGAAAATTTTTTTAGGAAAGGAGACAGGACATATTGACTATGGGGCCACTCAGATTCTGTCACATAGAGATATCTGTACTCAATGCTGTAACACAGAAGGAAAGATGCCAATGACAACATGTAAAGAAATAACTGTGAATGTGTTCCAATAAAATTTTATTTACAAAAACACTTGATAGAATGGATTTGGTCTGTGGGCTAGTTTATTGATTCCTGATCTGTACGAATAACTCAAAAAACTTTTTCTCAGTCTAGAAACTTCCATTCATTTACCTTCTTTCTAACTGCTATGATATGAATGTTTGTGTCCTTCCAAATTCCTGTTGACATGATGATGCCCAATGTGATCGTATCACCTTTGGAAGGTGATTAGGTCCTGAGAGCAGAACCCTCATGAATGAAATCAGTGCTTGCATAAATGAGCTCCAAGTGAGCTCCTTTGCTTCTTTAGCCAAGTGCAGACAAAACGATAAGCCTGCAACCTGGAGAAGAGGATACCAAGTGAGGATAAAACAAGGAGTTTGTAACCAGACCATGCTTCCATTTCCAGAACCATGAGGAATAAATTTATGCTGTATAAAAACTGCTTCATCTACAGTATTTTGCTGCAGTGGTCCAGACGTACACACTCATTTCTTCCTTGGTATCTCACTGATGCATCAAACCTCTTTCACTATTTTCCCCACTAAATTCTGCTTCCAGGTTTTATATTTCAAGGTCTGACATCACTATCACTTCCATCACCATGCTGGTGACTTGAAAGTTCTCATTGACTACTCCTTCTCTTTCTCACCCTCCTTTAGACACTTTTGTCAAATTTGCTACCTAAACCTCCCTTCCACATAAGCTCATCACTGCTTTAATGTCCTAAAGTAGTATCTTTCCTTTCAGGTTTGCCTTCTTTCAAGCTGCTACAGGTGTACTCTTCCTAAGCTATAATCATGTTCTCCCCCTGTGCAAATCTATTGCGGTTGCTCAAGCCTGAAACATCAGTCTTAAACTGGATTACATGCCTAATCTCAGACCTCATCAATTAGAGATTCCAAGAATAATAAATAATTATTTCAAATGATAATTCCTCAGAAACAGTGACACTGGTAACTCTGGCACTATCCTACCTTTATATTAAATCCATATTCTTTGATATATCCCCCTAAACCTTTATGAATGGACCCAGATTGTATCTTAAGCTTCACATGTTTTCCTCAACCCGTTATCTATATACAAATGTTATGAATGACCCACTGGATCATTACCTTTAGGGGGAATACTGCCTCCAGACACGCTGTCACTCCAAGAGCCAATGCCTGGAACTCTTTGTCAGAGCAATATCCTCAGGCTGCTGGGACTGCTTTGCCTGCTCACACAAGTAGCAGAGACTTAGGTCCCCTCTGGAGCAGCCCGCAAGTAATAATTGAAGGAGGAAGAGGATACACACACACTCCCACACACACACACACACTCACATACACACACACTCTCACACACCAACTCCTTGTTCACTGGTTGGGGAATAGAGGGAATTTAGTCATTCACACATGTTGGACTCTTTGCGACCCCATGGACTGTAGCCTGCTAAGCTCCTCTGTCCATGGAATTTTCCAGGCAAGGATTACTGGATTGGGTTCCCTGATTGGGGTGACTCTTAAAATATGTCCTAGGCTGTATTTAAGACTATCTCATGGGACTGACGGAGAAGGCAATGGCACTCCACTCCAGTACTCTTGCCTGGAAAATCTCATGGACGGAGGAGACTAGTGGGCTACAGTCCATGGGGTCTCACAGAGTTGACTGAAGCGACTTAGCAGCAGCGGCAGTGGGACTGAGCCAAATCCACCCCTATGATGGTTAATTGCATATATCAACCTTGGTAGGGAACAGTACTCAGCTATATTGTCATGCTGTTGTTGGATGTTGCTATGAAGGTATTTTTAAGATGAGATTAACATTTAAATCAGTAGATTTTGAGAAAAGGAGATTATCCTCCATAAAACAGTCGAGACTCATCAGATTAGTCAGAGGCCTTAACAGAAAACAGCATGAAGTCCCTGATAAAAGAGAATTCTGCCTCCAGACTGTCTTCAGACTCAAGCTGCAGCATCAATTCCTGGGTCTCTAGCCTACTAGCTGATTCTACAGTTTGGACTTTCCAAGCCTCCACAATCCTGTGAGTCAATTGCTTATATCTTTTTCTTTGTTGCACTTCATATGTGTTATGTTCCTTTGGTTACTCAGATGATAAAGAATCTGAATGCAATGCAGGGGACCATAGTTCAATCCCTGGGTTGGGAAGATCCCCTGGAGAAGGGAATGACTACCCATTCCAGTATTCTTGCCTGGAAAATTCCATGGACAGAGAAGACTAGCGGGCTACAGTCCATGGGGTTGCAAATAGTCAGACATGACTGAGTACCTAACCATTGGTAACTGAACACAGTAATAGTAACTATATAAATGGCTAGTTATTAGGATCAAAATTGAAGACCCAAGAGAGAGGGTGCATTATTTGCTCAAGAATATAGAGTTCTTCAGAATCTTGTAGAATTTTTAATTTCAAATCATATATTTGGAATATTAATCTTGGTTCAAGTTTATTAGCAAAGTAAATTGCTACTGTACTATACATACAGTAAACATATGAGGCTAGAGTTGCAAGACTTTTTCATTGTAAATGAATCAGCTAAAATGCTTAGAGAAATTTTATACCTTGGCTTTTAAAAAGCTGAACTTTAACAAGTTGTTTCAATAGTTTGTAAAAAAAAGAAAAAAGACGCATATTTTGTCTTAGTAAAGTTAACTGACAAGAGAGAAGCCTGAACTTCATCAATTTCTTATTTATATGTTGATGTTTATGAGCTAAAATATTTTTTCCATTGTCAAAACATATCAAGGGAAAACTCTTCACAATCAAATTTTATGGAATTTTGATGATGCTCATTTTCTCCTCACTTGGTCGAAGGGGCAAAGGAACTCACTTGGGTTCTTTTGTAAGGGCAAACAGCTGTGAGCATATTTGCTACATGATAAATGGTTTTGGACAGGTCTAGAGGTTAAAGCGTCTGTCTCCAATGTGGGAGACCCAAGTCCGATCCCTGGGTCGGGAAGATCCCCTGGAGAAGGCAATGGTAACCCACTCCAGTATTCTTGCCTGGAGAATCCCATGGACAGAGGAGCCTGGCAGGCTATAGTCCACAGGGTTGCAAAGAGTCGGACATGACTGAGCGACTTCACTTCACTTCATGTGTCTTATGAATAGGACTGAATATCTCCTGACTAGTCAGATGATTTTAAGGAAGTGATGGTACCAAATTATGAAAGAATAAACGAAGGAGAAGCAAATGTTTTTGTCACTATATCAAACACAGTGAATGGCCTTAAGAAAGTCAACCCAACACCCAACACTTCAGGCTTCAATTTATTTCTGAAATGCAAAGCTGGGCTTGATAATTTCTTGCTATTTATTTATTATTGCTATTCTTTCTATTTCTTCTTCCTCAATTCATTTGGATTGCTCTACCATGTTACATGCTCTAAGATGTTACAGTAACATCTCTCTTACTTAAAATCACTGCAAAATAAGCAGCAAAATGTCAAATATTTTAGATAGTGTATGCTTTTTACTCATTCACAATATTTGAAATTTTATAACAGAAATTATTAAATGTATAGATAAAATTACTCTACTATTTTAAAATAATGTTAAACAAACTTTTAAAATGTCATATCTTTACTTCAAATCATCATTTTAAAGCAGGCAAGAAGCTTAGGAATCCAGGTCTAACACGGCTTGTCTCAATTAGCCCATCCTGGTTGGACTTAATGATTCCTCCACAATCTTTCTCTTTCTCTCTTCTCTCTCACTTTGTGATTTCCTTTTTGACAGTCATAACATAATCATGTTTCCAATCTCTCATCCAATGGGACCTAACTTAAAGAGAACACAAGTAACTAAGCAAAACAGTAATCATATCCATAGACACAACCACATACATAGACTCAAGACCACTCTCAATATGACTCTATAAACTTTTCCACCTTATTTCATATTTACATTTTAGTCTGTTTTTATTTACTATTGATTTTTCTAAGTTCAACATTTTTCTATTAATTTAATTCTATCTGCTAAAGAGAAAATGGACTAGTACTGACTTTTCACAGATTAGCTAATACACTTTGGACAGTGTCTTGGAAAACTGCCTTAGGAGACTGAGTAATAGTTTAGGCTAATGAAGTCTATGTCTTTTTGTGATAAACAAAATAATCTTTCATATATACGACACCATGAAGGTAAATTTAAACACTGCATGTATGCCCATATACTTACTCACAATTCATTGACAGTTACCATATAAAAATGTTCTTCTTAATGAAACATCCAACTGATTCATTTTTATCTTTCAGGTCTTGTCCAAGGATTTTGTGAATCACATACTATAATATACTTGCTTTTATTTAATAATTTAGTTCTTATTAAATTTGAATAGATTGTTTTATCCATACCACATTGACCAACCAAAATAAGTATATGTCTAAACAATAGCACACATATAAGTTGCATTTTATAATATCCTAAGATAAACTTTTACATTATTTTATTTTTTTAAAGTTAAATATATATATATAACTTCTATTTTTACTGAGAAGAAATCATACTTCCATACAAGATTTATATATGAATGTCCTTAGCAGCTCTTTTTGTAATAACCAAAAATGAGAGAGTAGACAAAATATCCATAATCAGGTATATAAGTAAAATAAACTTGTAAACAAACTTGGCACAGCTAAGCAATAGAATACAACTTAGCTATAAAATGAAATGAACTGCTATAAACAATATAATGTTGGTGAAACTCAAAATAGATATACTGAGTTTAAAAGTCAGACAAAAATGTGTATGCACTGTATGATACTCTTTCTGGAAAAATAGAAAATACAAACTAACATAGTGACAGAAAATAAAATATAGTGATAGAAAGCAGATCAGCTGCATCTGGGGTATAGCTAAGTGCAACAAAATGGAATTTCTACAGAAGAGTATAAGATAAATTTGATGGCTATAGTATATGTTCACTCCCATGATTATAGTGATGATTTTATAGTTATATGAGGTGAGGTGAAGTCGCTCAGTCGTGTCCAACTCTTGCGACCTCATGGACTGTAGCGTACCAGGCTCCTCCATCCATGGGATTCTCCAGGCAAAAGTACTGGAGTGGGTTGCCATTTCCTTCTCCAGGGGATCTTCCTGACCCAGGGATTGAACCCAGGTCTCCCGCATTGGAAGCAGACGCTTTATCCTCTGAGCCACCAGGGAAGCTGTTATAGTTATATACTTATGTTCAAACTTATCAAGCTGTATACTTTAAGTATGTACAATTTATTGTATGCCAATTATACCTCAATAAAAGCTGTTAAAATTTTATGGTTTTATTTCAATCCCACTATCATCCTGTGAAGTAGTATTTTTGTTTTACAATTATTTAAACTCCTATTTATAAAAGTTGTATTATTTTTCCATGATTATGCTCTAAGTATCTGTCATATAAGAATTTCAATATTTTAATAGTTTGTTAATATTTTATCTCTGTTGGATACCCCTTCCATATCCATATTTTCCTATAGATGAGCATGGTGGGTTTAGCACAATCTTTATCATACTCAAGAATCTTCATTACTAAATCTGAATAAGTGTCTTATGCTGTAATAGGGGTGTGGCAGGCATATAGCCATGGGCACGAGGCCATTGCCCAGTGACCAGTATAGGGAGACCAGTAGCGCAGGCTCCTAGCAGGGCATTTAGAGGTTCTACTTGGCTAAATGTGGGTCAGGTGGGTAGTGGTCCTTGCAGTGGAGAGTGCAATGAGAGGAGGGGTCATGGTGTTCTCCCTGGGGCCTTCTATGCCTTCCAGCCTTGGGCCAGCAGGTGATCTGGGGGGCCTAGGGAACAGGCTGGGGGCCGTGTCCTGCAGAGCTCCAGAGAAACTCCTCACTACCCCCACCTCACAACCTAGTGTTGGGGGCAGTATGCCTGAGTTCATTCTGTAGGACCCAGCAATCTGTCCTTTATTTGGGTTGCTTGAAGGACTCCATTGAGTCCTAGGTCCCTGGCTCCCTCAGCAATAACAGCTGGTCAGGGACTGGGGACCTGGCCCCATTGGAGTGGCCAGCTACGACCTACCTCTTCAGCCAGCCTAGGCACTGGCAGGAGGACCCAGGCTGGGTGATGGGCAAATGCTTCCAGACAAGATAATTGGCCCCAAAAGGGGCCCTTTCCTCTTAGCCCAAACCTGGACCTTGGAAGGTGAAATAATTGGATTGAAGCAAGAAGGAAGAGAAAATTTAGAGATAAAGGAGGTAAAACAGGAAAGAATGAAAGGAAATATGGAAGAAGTGAATGAAAGTAAATGAACAAAATTCAAACCAACTGAAACAAGTGAATGTAAGTGAACATACCCTTTTAGTATGTCATACTAGCTAAGGATATTTTATAAAAAGCTTCCATGGAATGTGGATGCAGAAAGTTATCTATGATATTGAGAATGTTTGTATTTTCCTTGAAGACCTTTGAGATCAAGTGAGAAGAGTTTCCATGAGAAAGCTTTTGATGATCAAATATATTTCATCTCAGAACTTTCCTTAAAGGGCAAATGCAGGTGACTAAGAGACAATGTCTGAAAAGTGATTGAAAGAGCCAAGAGAATTGTTTTTAAAATTAGTCATCAAAGAAAAAGAGCAATTAACTTCTCTTTGTCTATACTAAAATTTATAATACAACCATAATAAATAAAATCATGTCATACAAGCACTCATGTGCGCGCACACAAACACACACACACAAATTCCAGACTGAACAGTGTAGAAAATAGTAAGAAAGGAATGAGACAGACAGAAATATATAAAAGAACACAAAACTAACGGTGATGCACACACTCAGTGAGAGAGAATGGATTGGTTACTAAGTAGTATTTGGAAAATAAGACAAATATTAGGGAGAAATCCAATAAATATTAATTTTATGCCAGTGATTTTCAAACTTTTGGCATTTATGGAACATGGTCAATGACTGCTTTTTTAATATACTGACCTCAAAATTTTAGTAATTTTAAAAACATAGTTTTAATTTTTAATTATAAAAAAATTCAAATTTATATTTTTCTATCAGTGATAGGAATGACACTAGAAGCTTATTCTCTCTATATCTGGATCAAAGCAAATATATTGCCAAAGATGATTTCATCCAGTGAGTTCATTCCCTTACTTTATTTCAACTACAGTAGAGTTTCTGAGAGTTGTAAGTTTCGGAGAAAAAGATCAAGTGTTTTCTATTGTGGCAAATTTCTCCATATATTTATACAAAATAAAAACATCACATTTAGGAAAATATTTTCTACTGAAGATTCCTTTTCATACACAAAATGAGACTAAGAGAACAAATGTTGGGTATATTTAGAAATCACAAATATCATACTCTAAGCTGGAAAGTTTAAAAGTTTCAAATTGCGAGTAGCAAAGAATTTTCAATCAACTATTTGACTTACCTTTGATTCTGGAAAATATTACTTCAAGAAATATGTCAAAAACACTAATTTCTTTTTCTGAGTAGTGGATAATATGATCAAGAGATGGGAAAGAATAAAAGTTCTAACCAAAAGCTGCTCAAAGTTTTGGAGTCATCAAGGTTTCTGACAACCAAGCTTAACACTGTAGTTTTAAACCTACAAAGTAAGCAGACAGAGCTATTTAAGAAAAGCGGTATATTTAGTATTTAAGTGAGTCATTGAACTCTTAGAAATAGCCTTTTGTACCTTATCATTCTTTACTGGGAATGGCAAAAGAGAAGAGTCTCCTTGATAATCACAGTTGTCTAAGATTTAATCTCTCCAGACATCATTCATATATATTTAAAAACAAAATAAATAACACTACCCATGACCTATTCCTATACTTTAACTAGGAGACAGAGAATTCCTCAAAATTCTAAGTATATGTAAGTGGAGACATAACTATTCTAACCAATAAAGCCATTTCCAGATCTTCCTGAGCCAAAGTTAGGAAAGATTGTACAGATGAGATAAAAGAGGAGAAGGGAACTGGCAGAGATAGAATACAGATAAAATTACCTATAGAAAGAGAAATTTCCACTGAGTGGAGAAGAAAAGAAAACATTTATGAGATCTTTTGGACACAAGAAAATTCTGGTCAGAGCTTCAAGAGTTTCCCAAATGAAATCTGAATCTGCTCCCACTCCACAGTGGGCATAGAGAAACCAGAGAAAGAGGCAAGTACTCTAGAATGGTAGGTGGCAGTTTTAAAAAATGGGCTAGCTTACATAGGATGCTGATCTTGAATGGCAAGAATATGAGTAGATCCCTGCACATACCTGTGACTTCTTAAAAGTCTATATGGAAGCTATAATTGGGTTCAGTCACACATTCTATCTAAATGGTCTCAACAACATCTTACTCTCTCTTAATACTACGTCCTTGCAAAAGCTCCTAGTGTGTGAGTGATGGGTAGACCATACAATCTGAGAGTAAGAAAGGGGTAGGAACCTTCAATTTCCCAAGTCCTGCTCAAGGGTCAACTGTTGGTCACAACCTTTCAATATATCACTCCAACAGTAAATGTACCTAACAACAATCAAACTATTGACTGGGAAATAATTTAGTAATATATACTAGTGAAAAATTTTTAATGCAAAGAAAAATAAAATGGAGGACAAACAGTAAAATGTGTTCTTATAGAATAAGAATTATAAATACCTGCTCAACATAAACATAGTCAATATCACTAGCTGGATAAGAAATATATGTGTGTGTTTCTTACCCACAGTGAGCTATTATTCACATCTGTCAAAATGACTGTCATCAAAAAGACAATAAATAACAAATATTGGTGAGGATATGGATAAAAGAGAATGCTTATACACTGCTGGTGGGGTTTAAATTAGGGCAGTCATTGTGCAAAACAGCACATAAACCTTCTCAAAATACTAAAAAGAGGACTACTATATGATCTTGATGTACTATATATGTCAAGGCTGTATATTGTCACCCTGCTCATTTAACTTCTATGCAGAGTACATCACGAGAAACACTGGGCTGGAAGAAGCAGAAGCTGGAATCAAGATTGCC
>SJYA01010852.1:0-13243 GCA_006410615.1 Neotragus moschatus
TCCCTCTGCAGAGTGCATCCTCAGGATGGTGATGAGAATAAACAAGTAAGAAGTGAGGGTGACCATGATAGTGATGATTTCATAAAAAATGGCCACAGAGTACAGCACAAATTGATTCTCAGTGACAGCAGAGCAAGCGAGAAACGAGAGAGGGGGAGATCACAAAAGAAATGGTTGATCCCTTTGATCTGTAGGATGGGATCTGAAGAACTACACACCAGTTAATCACAGAACATACAGCGCCCCTGGGATGGCAGCAAGACACCAGCTCCAAGCAGAGACTCCGGGACACGTGACCATGCAGAGCAGCGGGTCACAGACGCCTCAAAGCGGGCACAGGCCCTCACTCCAGCAGGACGGCCTCAGGCACCCCAATGTGCAGACAGGAAGAGCTGAACAGTGCAGTCCAGGAAGGAAACGGCTCTGTCTTCTTTTAAGATGCTAGCTATCATCTTTGGCGAGCTGATTGTGGAGTAACAGATATCCACAAAGGACAAGCGGCTGAGGAAAAAGTACATGGAGATGTGGAGTCCAGAGCTAACCTGAATGAGGGCAATCATGCCCAGGTTTCCCCAAACTGTGACTGCATAGATGGACAGAAATAGCAGGAAGAGGAAGACTCTGAGCTCAGGGGCCTCTGAGAATCCAAGGAGGATGAAGTCTGTCACAGCAGTGCAGTTTTCCTTGCCTATGTTCCTAATTTACTGGGTATGGAGTAAAATATCACTAGTCATCCTGCATTATATCATCCTTGACTCAGTTTTGCCTCTCTTAAAAAGGACATGATCATGCATATTGTCCTATAAAGTTAATGTGGTGATTTTGTTAATTACACTATACTATTCACTATGCAAATTCTCCAGGCAAGAATATTGGAGTGGGTTGCCATTCTCTTCTCCAGGGGATCTTCCCCACTCACAAATCTAAGCTGGGTCTCCTGCATTGCAGATGGAAGCCCATTCAATACCCTATGACATTCATAATGGAAGGAAATATTATTTAAATATTATATTAAATATTTTAAAAAGAATGTGTGTACATATATGTGTGTGTGTAACTAAATCACTTTGCTCTATGCTAGAAATTAACACAACATTGTAAATCAACTATATTTCAATTGAAAACTTTTAAAATACTTCAGTAAAAAATACTTCAGTTAAAAAAAACAGAAACTAACACAATATTGTAAATTTACTATACTTCAATTTTTAAAGATATAAAAATGTAATTAAAATATAATTTTAAAAATATTTTTAAATGTTATAGAATAAAAACAGAAATACTCAAAGAATGGAATGAGAGTAGACCATACTTTAAAAAATATCTTAATTTAAAACATTGCCAGCAACAAAGGCAAAAGTTAGTTATTTTAAAGCAATAATATACATATAGATCATGTCCTTTGCATGGACAAATATTACTTATTTTTTTAATTAGAAATAATTGAAATTAACTGGTTAGAGAGTGTCTCTTTTGTTTCAGGGTAAATCACACTGTACTAACACACACATCCCCCATGTACAGCTGAAGTCAGAGTGCCCCAGGGTGAGGCTGAGGCAGGCGCCTCTGAGTGTGGCCTCTCTGGATGTGCGGAGGGCATCCCTGTGCAGTGATGGGCCAGAGGGCCCTCCAGATCCATCCGGCTCCAGAAGCTGCAAGAAGCCTCTGCCTGGAGGCTCCTCACCTTGCTGGGAGGCAGGGGAACTGTCCAGCAGCAAACACTTCTGAAGTCAGGTTCAGTAAGCCGGCATGGTCAGTGCGGGAGGGGCAGGGCTCCCCCTGCTGCGGTGTCTGTCAGTGTGGAAAGGGCCCTTGAGTTTGCATGCGCACCAGGCTTCATATATTATAGATAACTGCAAGGCACATGCGGGAGCCAGCCTATCAAAATTAAAGACATTTCTGGAAAACCTTCCCACCCTGCATTTCCTCCTGCTTCTGCACTTTGCCCTAAGATATACTCAGTTCAGTTCAGTCGCTCAGTCATGTCAGACTCTCTGCGACCCCACGGACTGCAGCACGCCAGGCCTCCCTCACCAACTCCTGGAGCTTGCTCAAACTCATGTCCATTGAGTCGGTGATGCCATCCAACCATCTCGTCCTCTGTCGTCCCCTGCTCAGATTCTCCTGCATACCTGGAAGGGTGAGATGTCAGGAAATGCTGGGGTGTATGGAGGAGATGAATCCACACTGCCATCGGTGATTCTCTGACAGCATGTTCAACCAAGACTCCCTGGGTGTTTCCTGAGTCATCACGTAATAAAAGGTAACAAGCCACGTAGCTGCTTCTGAAACTCCCTACCTGAACCTTTCATGAACTGGGCACACACAACTGAGGGAGACAAGAATGCCTGGCAGCAAGAGGCCTGGCCACCAGGATGACTTCCTTCATCCTCAGAATGACTTGCATGAGAAGTAGGTCATTCCACCGTCAGATTCTGAGAAATACAGACAGAAGCTGGTTCTTCTCCAAAGGTGAGGGGGACAATGAACCAAATCACAAGCAACCAAGGAAACAGATGCCCATGAGGGAGAGATTGCAGGGCAGCCTCTACATAAGCACCTACATCCACTCAGACAATAAAAGACGGAAAGCCACCTGCCTACTCATCTAGGCAGGCAAGCACTCATGCCAGACTTGGAAGCGATGGCAGGCCAGAGCCAGAACAACCGAACTGTTAAAATGGGCACGGCTACCAGAGCCAGGTGAGCACACATCTGTTGTAATTCTAATTTCCAACGTGTGTTTTCTAGATGAACAAAATGTGTAAGATGAAAAGAATTCTTGAAGTAAAAGCCATCTCGTCTGCATTTTCCACGCCACTGCATCCAGTCAACTAATAAATGCAGCTTGACTGATTCCTGGTTGTCTGCTTAGTCGACGGAATCTGTGATCACAGGAGAATGAAGTCTGCAATTAGCCCCACCCATTTTTCTTTCCCAAGTTTTCCTGGAGCTGGGCACAACTGCAGAATGAATGGACAGTATTTCATTCCTGTTTCTTCATCTTGACTACATGCTGTTGAAATTACCCATCAACAAAGAAGTATCTGAACAATATAGAATGAGAGAAAGAAAATCAGAAAGTCTCTGTGATTCCTGGAATAATCAAATGATTCTTATCAAGCACTTAACCAATTACAAACTCCACATATGATACAGTGGAAAAGAGGGAAGATTCAGAGAAACAGCATTTACTATGTTCAACCCTATTAAGAATAAAAATGTTTGAGGTGGGGGAAGTAGCATCACAATGCTGTAGAAGGAATTTAACTTTTTCTTAACAAAGAGGGAGGAGGAAGACAAAGACAAGTAAATTTGCTGTAAAAAGGATCAAATACAAAGGGAGAGTGTGAGGCTGGAGGGGAGAAAGTGGTACAGTCAAAGTAAACTCAGCCATGGACAGTGTGTCCCAGGCCTGAGAGAATGTCCCCTCCTATCGTGGGGCCATGATTTGTGCATAGAGACAGTTACCACTTTGGAGGATTTGCGTTCATAACATTTAGTCTGGAAGTTAACAAGAAAATGGGGCTTCTCTGATAGCTCAGTTGGTAAAGAATCTGCCTGCAATGCAGGAGACCCCGGTTCGATTCCTGGGTCAGGAAGATCCACTGGAGAAGGAATAGGCTACCCACTCCAGTATTCTTGGGCTTCCCCTGTAGCTCAGCTGGTAACGAATCTGCCTTTAATGCAGGAGTCCTGGCTTTAATCCCTGGGTTGGGAAGATCCCCTGGAGAAGGGAAAGGCTACCCACTCCAGTGTCTGGCCTGGAGAATCCCATGGACTATAGAGTCCACGGGGTTGCAAAGAGTGGGACATGACTGAGCAACTTTCACTTTCACTTTTCACTTTAACAAGAAAATATAGAGAAAAGCAAAATAGGGGAAAGTGTGCGGAAATTGTGTTTGCTCTGGAATTGCGCCAGGGCTGCCATTCTTGGTGACTGAAGGAGCTTGTTAATCAACATAGCACATTCATGAGAGCACAACAGAAGCCCAGACACACCGTGCACGAGGTGTGGCGGCCCCAGGGTCCATGTTATGGGGTCTCGCTGCTGGTCTGACGCCGTGCACGAGGTGTGGCGGCCCTAGGATCTGTGTTACAGGGCTTCTCTGTTGGTCTGATGTCTCCCTTATCCCCAACACTCACTACAGAGGAAAGAAGAAAACTTGAGTGTGTGTGTGAGAGAGAGAAAGGGGACAGCAGGATAACTTTCACTTCTTTTTACGTCTTTTAGTTATTCATTTTGTAAATCACGATGCTTTTGTGAGGGAGATCGGATTGACAGCTGGACGAAGCAGAAAAATCCAAACGCAGAGGAAGGGCCCATGGTGACTGTGGTGAGACTGCCCTCCTGGTCTCTACCTTTTGCAGTTCTATGTACGAGTCTTCCGCAATCAAAGCACAGCTAGCCTCTCCTATGCCACCAGGCCCCTCTCATTGTTAATTTAAAAGCATTCATGAAGAGTTCATAGCTTCCTCCTTCTGCCCTGGCAACCTGCCCTCCTGCGGCCCTGCACCCATGTATCCAGGTCTTCTGACAGCAGGACGTTCATCCTTTCACTTTCTTATTTCAAATATCGTGAGAGCCCTCTGTCGTTTCCTGGGTAAAAAGCTAGTTTCGTGGAAGTAACACAGGACTCTTCCTCGCAGAAGAATCCGGTTGTAGCCTCAGCTCGGCCTCCCATGAGCCCCATACTCAGGTCTGAGCAGCTGACACCCTGGGGCTTTGTCACTCACAGCACTGGTGGTTTGTATTCTGACTTTCCACCTGAAGAAACAAGGATCCCTCTAGTTAAGTGGGCTGCTCAGCTAATAACTAGAGGACCTAGAATAAGAGTGTTTCAGGACCCACGGCTCTTTCCATGGCCTCCCTGTGAGGTAAGATCTGAAACAGCTCCCTCTCCCCGCTGTCCACTTCCGTTGCCACCAGCTTTCAACTAAATGAAACTAAAAATTCACTTCCTCTTCACACTACCCACATCGCAAGTGCCCAGTTGCACATGGGCCAGCGGCTGCCCGGCCAGTGCAGCCCATGGGACCTTTCCACAAGCACAGAGAGCTCGACGGGACAGGCTAGGACTTGTGGTCAGCAGCGCTCGGCTTCTGACTTTCCTGACTCACCGGTCTGGCATTCAAGGCCTCTCTGAGTCTGACCCTAGCTCCACTTTTTTGTTTGATTACTCTTGACTCCCAATCAAACACCTGCGTGCCTGCCAGACTGGGCACAAGGGCTGTATCCCCCACTGTACCTAACGCAGTGCTGTCGTTAGAGCGTGAACTTTTGGAGGCATGGATGATGGAGGGGTGGGAAGGAAACAGGAGGAAGGAAGAGGGAAGGAAGAGGAATCCACCCATGCTTTCACTGGACCAATACTGACACCTAACATGTGCTAAGCACTCCTCTGGCTTCCTGGGGTAACTATAATGACCAGATATGGCTTCACGATACTTTCCATCTGGGGTGGTGGGAGGGTGGGGAAATCACGAAGAAGTTTACAAGTAAAAACTCAGACAGTGGTTAAGTGTTAGGGAAAAAGTAAGAGCACCTAGTGCTGAGTGTCTGGGATGGGGACAACTGTACATATGGTGGTCTCTAACGTACCAATCGAACCAAAATCTGAGTGAACAGGAGCCAAAAGTTCTGTGTAGAACATGCTCCATGAAAAAGAAATGTTGCTGTTAAAGTTATACTTTGGGGCACTTTGACAAGGTGTCTTATTCATCCCCCACTGAATCATCTTAATGCACTTACCCTGAAGAAGGATAAAGCAAAGAATGGGTCCACGACCATTTATGAAGACAGATTAACGCTGAGTCTGCTCCAGCTGACGTGGTAATATTTATCTCCTGTGTTGTCTCTCTTCCTTCACTGTGTAGCTGTGTTCCTGGGCCACACAGAGCTACCCTCAAAGAAGATGCATTGCAGAAGGCGAAGTTCTTTCAATACAAAAATTCCTTTTCAAGAATAGCAAGAGGCGGCAGAGATGGTACTGTTCGAAATTTTACCAGAAACATATTCCATGTCTTTGAAAATGGGAAAAGGGTGAGGAAAGCGGCTCCCAAACATGATAAAGGAAGCGCTCAGAGAGTGTAACCTCAGGGAGCATGGTGAGACTATGGGCTCAAACAACTGCATTCACAGTCACGACATCGGGCAACTTTACTTGTGTTTCTCCCTGCATCCGAGGCCCTGCCCGAGCATGCCACAGGTGGTGGGTCACCGTGCAACTTGACCCCTTGCACTCATTGGTGGTAAGATATATCTTGTGCATTTATTTGACCATTCCTGATAATTCTAGCACTCAGAGACTGGTATGTTCAAGAACTGTTATCATCAAAAGACAGAAGAATAAGAGGAAAGTTTTGAAGTCTCATGGAGATACAATTTGAAGATAAATGTTATATCATATACACATGTGTGTGCACGGGCCAGCACTCATGCTTTTGAAATTGCAGGTCTGCGTGTAGTCCACCTTCAGCAGCCAGAGCCCTTGCTTCTCAGCTTAGGACTGATTAATCCTCATCTATCTAGCCAAAGGTTAATGTTTTGGAAGATCTCAGCATCAACCCTAGAAACCAATGCTATCTGTACGCTTAACTTTGAAAATCTGACCTTCCACAACAATTCCATTTCAACCCACCTCTGTCTGCCGGGACTGACTGGATCTCCGACGGGCTTGTGCTGGAAGCTTTCCTCCACCTTGTGTAGTTGTTGGCTTGGACAGAAACAGAGGTGAACTTCCCCAGCTCCAAATCCTATTTAAACTCGCTGAAAATCAACTCGTATTTGCTCAGAACATAAATTAAGTAGTATTTGGATAGTATTTTCTTCTTTCCCATTACTGCCATCATTCTTATTTTTATAACTAACCTATGTATGCTTAGGCAAGATCAGTGAAGACAGAGCACGTCATGGGTGAAGCTCTGCATTACCTACCAGGCAGCTCCTTTGCTAATCGTGAGCAGCTCCAAAGGGAAAAGGCAGAGACCTAAGCAGGGCTTAAGTGTACACTGAGTTTGGAAAAGACAAAGGGGTCCTTGTCCTCATCTACCAATTCTTATGGGGAGGGGGGCAGGGGAAATGCAAAAAGAGATCATTGGGATTGACAGCAGGCAAGTTCTTCAAAGTGCATCTCTGCTGGCGCTTTCTTTTCCCTCCCACCCAGAGCCCATACTGAATTGTTAATCAACGAAATAAACACTGAAGGAGCAATACTCTATTTAGATGTAAAGTTCTAAGAGCTTGCTCCACAGCCGGTCACAGGAGCCTGGCCGCATAGACGGCCATGGTCTCTGGGGAGGTGGGGGGCCCTGCAGGGGTGGGTGAAGCACACAGCTACGGACACCAAGACTGGCAGGGATCCCAACTCACCTCCCTACACCTCTGCTCACAAAACCTGGGGCACAGCCATCTGCAGTGTTTGCTACAGATCACGTCTGCCATCCTTCCCCAGGCAACTCCATAGAAACGCTCCCAATGTCTCCAAAGAGCAAGGAGTCAAACCGTTGTATCCACACTCAGGTAACAGAGAAGAATACAGCACATTGGCATTCTTCGTGTACTCTAAATGGTGCTTAGTGGTTCAGGAAAAATTCAAGTACTGGAAATTGATGAGCGATATGTAAGAGGTATTTGAATAAAAGGGGTTTACCTGGTTAGCTTTGGATTAAGCAAAAATTCCTTGTCTTGTTATTGTTGGAAATACTATTAAAATATTTGTCTAGCCTCTCTGTATTGGTAAGTATGCCAAACAAGTATCCTGTTGGTGAGTTGAGATTATTTTAGCATTTTGTGGCATATTTTAATCGTTCATTAGTAAGGGGTCTGAAAGCATAATGTGAATATTAAGTTTCTTTAAAAAATATTAATCCCTAATATTAGCATTTTTCCATGATTTATCTCTTTCTCTTAAAAGGGCAAGTACCACAAACTATAAATTAAATAAAACCCTGTTTAAACCAAGAATCACACAAAATAAGCAGTGATGCTCTTGATATAGAAAATCAAATTAACTGACTATAAAGGACAATTTCTTCTATTATCTCTGCACTGAATATGAGTCACGTGTTAAAAAACAAACCTATGGACATCCAAAAGAGGTGCAAACTTCCTGTGGCAGCAGACGGTAACGCTCAGAAACATTCACCCAAACGGCCTTTTATAAAGCGGTGGAGGGGGAGTGTTCTTTAAGTGGGGGGAGTGAGTGGGGGGAAGACCGGGAGAAAAGGGTGGTGGCTCCATCTTTCCCCTTGGGATCTCCAAGTGTTTCCCTCTGTGGCTTAGCTGACGGCTCCAGGCTTGAGGCCCCTTTTCAGCCTAAGCTGATGTCTCAAAACCTTCCCTCAACCTCTTCAGACTCTAAACCTGACTTAGTAGCTGGAAACTCTGCCCATGTGGTCTCAGCAGAGCTTAGGGGAAACAGGCTCTGCAACGTGACAGCGCCCACGTGAAGCTGCATGTTTTGGCGATCCGCTGTTGCCCGGCCCAGTCCTGGCCTGACGGGGCGGCCTGACGGGGCTGCCTGACCGCTTCACTGCTTACGTATAAACACCAAGAGCACTGAACCCCGTGCCCGCAACTGTCACGTGCCATACCAAGTTAGGTACTAATTACACAAACTTAAAGCTTTGGCATGTTTCTTAAACAAGTATTTTCCCTGGACTCAGGTTATCTGTCCAACTTCTTGGTCTTAAAGACTCATGCTAACTAATTTCAAATCAAAATACTTGTGAACACCATAAACCCTTCTGCAAGTGGATGGACAGTGAGATGTGGATGGAGAAGTTCCTGTGCTAACAATGATCGATAAATTTGAAGGGTTCATTTTAGCGGGGAAGACCAAATTTTGGTCTCTTGAAAATATAAATTTTGGCATGTTTTTAACAGTTTAATCTTTTTATTTTTCTCTCTTCGTGCATTTAATAAATAATGCACGCTGGATAAAAGCAAGTTGATGGGCCAAGTTTCAGAATTTATAGTAGAAACTATAAAAAAACAGTCATGATGACCAAGAAGAGACACATTTCTCTGGAGCTGACGCACAGGAGATCAAGTCTCCAGGGTTAAACATCTAGGAAGGCCAGCTCTCAGACACAAGGGAGGAAAGATGGGCCAGAGCAGGACGCACGCCACAGGGCTGGCGGTGTCAGTGAGCGTCTGTGGCACCGGCCAACACACCACTGAAGGTCACTCTGCCACGTTTACCATTCAAAACACCAACAAACACAGACAAAACCCCCTTAAGACGCTTGAATACAGTTTATTGGCTGGTTTGAATAGCATTTTTAATAGCAAAAGAAAGATGCATTTACATTATAATAGCTTACAACCAACTTTCAACTGTCTTTTTTTAATACAAAGTAAATTGAGATCGTGTAAGTCATTTTAAATTCCTTATCTCTGTGACATAGACAATAAGAAAAGCGCCAGATACCACTGTCTAGCTAATTCCAGCTGAGACAAACACGAGGATGCCAGCAAGTCACTTAGCCACCTTGCATGGGGTCTGTTTAATCACGAAACATACATGATTCCAAAAACTGAGCAAAGGAATCTTTGCTCACTCTGTTCTCTANTCTCTGTGACATAGACAATAAGAAAAGCGCCAGATACCACTGTCTAGCTAATTCCAGCTGAGACAAACACGAGGATGCCAGCAAGTCACTTAGCCACCTTGCATGGGGTCTGTTTAATCACGAAACATACATGATTCCAAAAACTGAGCAAAGGAATCTTTGCTCACTCTGTTCTCTAAAAGCACTTTTTCTTGAGTCACAAGGTATCGCTGCGTTTTTGCAAATTACATGCGTCTCCCGGGCTTCACTTCCACACCTTAACACTGCCGTCCCCAGAGGCAGTCACAACGGAGCCCTGTGTGGTCTGGAAGGTGGCGACGTCCGTGACGATGTCGTGGGGGGCAACAGGCAGGGATTCCGGGGGCCCCTTCTCGGGCCATCGTCACTTGGCCCCACCTTCTGCTTGTTCTGAATCTCCTGTGTGGTGGTTAAAAGCAAGGGGAAGGCCAGTCAGAGGCAGGACCACATCCTGGTGCCTGTCCACACCCCTGCTTCTAAGGAGCGCTGCTCTGTTTAGGCTGACCCTGGTTCGAAGGAGTCACGCTTTCACAGAGGCACTGCAGGGGGGTCTAAAGTGAGGGTCTAGGTGTCCAGTCCCTGGACTCCATGAGCTCCACTTACAGACATGGAAACTTACAGAGAGGCTGATGACCTGTGCGTGTCACCTCTGTCGGCTTCAAAGAACAAAGGGGAAGAACTGAGAGGCAGCGACAACCGGGGCCTGGACACACGTTATGTGTCAGACGCTCCAGCCCTCGCGAAGCTCGCTGCCACTTGTGAGTCCCTGCACTGCCGCGTATGAGCCGGCTGGCCTGAGACAAGTGGCTCAGCCTCGATGTGCTTAACTTTCTCGTTTGCAGAAGGAAGATGATAAAGGCGGGAGGTTTTATAAAGGGCCCGGCAAGTGTTCAAAGTGCTCACTCTGGCTCATGTAATTATACACACACTTTCTATGTTTATTCTACCTTAGTAAACTAGATTTTAAAAATACAGAAAAGTCAAGAGAAAATAAAATTTTTTAAATTCAAAGAAATACTGTTACTCTTGGCCAAAGCCATTTATGATATTTATGTCAGCCGCTTTTGTTCCTACAAGAGTTGACGGGAAAGCAAGGACCGCTGATACCTGGACGACTTCAGTGCCGTCAATGACCTTCCTGTAGTAGGACATGGACAGGGAGCCTGTGCTCCCTGCGATAACGTAGGACCTCTCTGGGTAGGCCAGATCCCAAAACCTGCGGAGGAGGAGAGACGGGGTCATTACGTGGCAGGAGACAAGGGACGACTGATCACTGACTGACACTCGTCAACGCTGGGGTATCCTCTTCTGTGTTTGGAATAGAGATTTTCTAGAAAAGCCTAAAATGAGTTACAAGTGAAGTATAACAGCTGTCCCTGCAGGATGTGGATGGCCGCAAACATCACCCCACTGCTGGTATCTATAATAAACACCACCTTGTGGTAACCACAGTATTCATACACATTTAATTACCCTTCTCCTTTCAAGTGCTGAATATGAAGTATTTTTAATGTATCTTATTTTCATGTCTGAGCCCGCCGTTAGCAGGATGGGGTTGCCATCTGCAGGACTACAGGAGAGCCCATGGACACTGTGAGAAGAAGGCTTAAAGGAAGTAAAGAAATAGAGAGTCAAATGCCGCCCATAAAGGATGTAGCCATTTCTAGAGATAAGTCAGCTATCAGCAGTTAACTGAAGAGACCAGAGACAGATCACGTATGTCCTAAATCTTTCTTTGGGAATTTAAAATACATTTGTTCTGTATCACCCTAGATGAAGAAGCAAAGCCTCCTCAGCTTCCTAAAACGCTCCATTTGGAATGAGAAGGATCCCAACTAAAGGAGAGAAAAAACTTTCCTAACCTCTGCCCCAACAAAGCAGCTTTAAAAAGTTATGGATGACAGAGTCACGTTCCATTTTTCTAATGATCTAAGCTTTAACCTTTCCTTTTCTAATTTCCTTTTCTAATCCCAGATTCTACTGGGATTCCAAGGAAACATCACAAATCTTATGGGACTGGCAACCAGAACACCCACAGAAGCAGACACCAGTAAACTTGGGGAACTGGAAAGCAGAGGGCAGCAATACCCGCATAATACTTACTTAGTAAAAACCCAAGCTTAAAGCACAACCCCAAAGCCCAACAAGGATCACGGCTGGCAAAGACGCCGGACCAAGCTGGGGATGTGGGAGATGATGCTGGCCTTACCTGTAACTCGGACAGCGGGGGCGCACTGCTGGGCCAGAGTGTGAACCTTCGGTCGCCCGTCTCCATGTCCCACACGGACACCTCGTTGTTGCCCTGGACAGCTGAGGGAGACAGGCCAGCGTTACTCAGACGAGGGCTCCGCTCAGCGAGTCCACGTCCTGGCAGAGGAAGTTAGCCTGCACATGTTTCCATTTGCTCCCCTTCTTGTAGGAGATGCTCATGGACACTTTAAGTCATGCTGTGCCCCTGCCTCTACACTGAAGTGTGAAGAAGAAATGTTTCTGCTAACCTACTGCTCAGTACTTCACTGGTGTCGAGCTGAGGTAGAGGCATGTCGAGTGGAAAGCAGAGCACAGACAGATTCTGCCCTCGAGAAACCTGCAGTCTAGCAGGAGAGGAAAAATACAAAGCATAAGACAAGGAGCACAGAAGAGAGGATGCAGAAGCTCACGCACACTCGTGAAGGAAAGGCCACATCCAGAGGGCGAGGTGGAGGTCGCTTCTGGGAGTGTGTCACTGGGACAGACAGGGGGGCATGCGGATCACGGGGGGCAGACAGGATGGAAGGAGTGAAGTACACACCCATGTCCGACTGTCGTGATCTGACTGGGGCACGTCTGTGATGGGGAGAGCGCAAGGAAGGGCAGAGGGGGCTGCTGGGGAACGGTTCCTGCATGCCTAAGAGGGGCTTTCTTGAAAGTACTTTTAAGCAGTGTTTTGAGGAGTGACAGTACCCCAGCCTTTACTTCCTCATTAATGTTTACTGAACTCACTATGTTTACTGTGAGCCAGTCTCTGTCCTAGGTCCTGAGGAAGAGAGGACAAATAATGCAAAAAAAGAAAAGAAAATTCCTTTTCACAGAACTCACACCCTAGTGGTGACAACAATACCACAAAAACACAGAGGCCCTGAAGCAGGAATCTGCCCTAGTTCAAGGAAAAGTTCAGAAAGCCCCTGTGGCTGGAACAGTTTGCGGGGACCACTGGAAACAGGCCCTCTGACAGTACATCCTCCTCAAATGACCCTCCTTTGGGCATGCCATTTGATTCCTGCTGGAACCCTGACTGGCCGAGAGGGTCGTGAGGAAGCAGGAACAGGCCCCATAGCGCCTCTGGGCCATGGGGATGAGCTGGGCTGTTACATGGGAGCCACCGGCAGGTATGGAGCAGAAGAAAGAACAGGCTAGGAGGAGGGATTCATTAATGGGAACAAGACACGATCATCTGGGCGAGGGGACAGTGGGGGGAACAGTGAAAGGGGGTCAATTCTGGACACACTTTAAGACAGGACACGGGGAACTGGCTGATGAACTGGAAGTGGGAAGTGGGATGAGAAAGAGAAAAAAAAAAAAAAAAAAAAAACAAGGACAATGTCAGGGTCCCTGGGGAGCTTCAAGCTGAAATAGCTGCCATCTCCTGGGAAGATGGAGCGAGCTCGAC
>SJYA01010853.1:0-13243 GCA_006410615.1 Neotragus moschatus
CAAAGAAAATGTTTTATGTAAGTGAGATCTAGTTAAAATGAACTTTAAGTGCAGCCTTGAAGAGAAGAAATCACGTTAGGGGAACAACTGCTGCCCAGGAAATGGGGAGGGAGCCTCGGTGATGGGGAACATGGCAGAGGGCTGAGAGAACAGGGCAGAAGGTGAGGGCTGATTGCTTTTAGTAGAAGTGCCAGCCCACACACACGTGTGTGCAGGTATATACACACATGCGTGCGTGTGTATCTCCATATATCTCCACAGAAAGCTCATTTGCCCTTTATAATTATGTTGACGTTATAGTGTTCTGTCAAGTGTGTGTTCTATAGACCTTTTTACATCTCGGTTGTTTCCAGTGTTCACTATTTTATTTTGCTTTGGACCGCGCTACGCAGCATGTGGGATCTTAGTTCCCCAACCGGGGTCGAACCCACGACCCCTGCACTGGAAGCAGTCTGAACTACTGGACTGCAAGGCAAGTCCCCAGTATTCACTATTATTAAAAAAAAAAGTTGCAGTGAACCTTGTCAGCCACACGGCTTTCCTTTTCCCGCTTATTTCTTTAGGAGATAGCCCACTGGAGGGGGCACGTGGACGCACTGATGTGGACACGCATTGAGTGCGCTGGTGGTTCACCCCAGCTTTATCAGCTCCGGATGTTAATCCTCTTCCCTGCATTTTTCTTTTCTTCTTTGCTTTGCCAAGATATAGGTCTTGCCTGCCTTCCCCCGCCCATGAACTCGTCCTCCGTTTCTTCCTCCTGCTGCCTCTTAGATGCACCACCCGAGGNGCACTGATGTGGACACGCATTGAGTGCGCTGGTGGTTCACCCCAGCTTTATCAGCTCCGGATGTTAATCCTCTTCCCTGCATTTTTCTTTTCTTCTTTGCTTTGCCAAGATATAGGTCTTGCCTGCCTTCCCCCGCCCATGAACTCGTCCTCCGTTTCTTCCTCCTGCTGCCTCTTAGATGCACCACCCGAGGCAAAGGGGAGAGAGAGAGAGGATTCAAACTGGGGGTCATACCCAGAGTGGGGGGCGGTGGGCGTGGGGGCCTTGCAAGGAGCGCGTTTCCTAACAAAGTGCTTTCTGTGTGTCAGTGGCAGGATAGAAAAGCCCCAGATACTTCAGGGGATTACTAGACACAATTTGGCATTGATACTTTGTAAATTGAGTAATTTTGTAAGGATAGAGCAATGCTAATTAAAGTTTTTTTTTTTTTTCTTTACCATCAATACATCTTCTGTATTAAGGGTTCTAGCTAGTAAAATCTAATGGACAACTTGGGTTTAATGAGAAAATAGCACTGGGTCTCATTTAAAGTTTTAAGGCATCTCTCAGAGTCATTGTGTGAGTTGGCCATGTTGTCCTTTCTACGGAGTATTCTTAGCCTGCGTTTAAAAAAATTAAAAATCTCTGTTTTTAGAAACCTGTCAGACAGAAAGAGCTTTGCGTTTGATATAATCGAGGTCTCTTGTATCCTGAAAAGCATCCTAAGCAATTCAAGCCTTTGGACTCTTGAAGATGACCTGATAAGAGCTTTTAGAAACTGCCAAGGCCTTCATCTTGAATCGTTTAACCTTTCGCTAAAGATCAGTTATGACAAATCATTTAAGCACACGGAAGAGAGAAAACTCTCTAGAGGTGTTTTTCTTTCCTTTCTGTTCTTCCTAGGACTCCAAGGTACAGGCACTTTATTAATTTCCATTTTGCACCTTGCTTTGCTGTTGTCAGAGGGAATTTGTCCTTAGTTAACAAGTTAGTGACAGAAATAAAGACTGTGGAAACTAGAATGACTAGTCTTCTTCATCTGGACATGTGTTTATGTGTAAGTTTGTTTTTAAAAAGTCACCCAAGTATGACTCCATTTGTTTGGAAAGTCCAGAATAGGCGAATCTGTAGAGACTCAATGTAGGCTAGGGGTTTCCAAGGGATGAGAGTGAGGCTGTGGTTTTTCCAGTGGTCATGTGTGGATGTGAGAGTTGGACTGTGAAGAAGGCTGAGTGCCGAAGAATTGATGCTTTTGAACTGTGGTGTTGGATAAGACTCTTGAGAGTCCCTTGGACTGCAAGGAGATCCAACCAGTCCATTCTGAAGATCAGCCCTGGGATTTCTTTGGAAGGAATGCTGCTGAAGCTGAAGCTCCAGTACTCTGGCCACCTCATGCGAAGAGTTGACTCACTGGAACAGACTCTGATGCTGGGAGGGATCGGGGGCAGGAGGAGAAGGGGACGACAGAGGATGAGATGGCTGGATGGCATCACTGGCTCAATTGAGGTGAGTCTGGGTGAACTCCAGGAGTTGATGATGGACAGGGAGGCCTGGCGTGCTGCGATTCATGGGGTCGCAAAGAGTCGGACACGACTGAGCGACTGAACTGAACTGAACGGAATCATACCTCAGTGAGAAGTCGTCAAACATCCGTCCCCTCCTGATTCCTGGCAAAATCTGAGAGGAAATGTCAAGTAGCGACATAAACTACAAAGGTGCTCAGTGGTAACAGGCTGGTGGGGAAGCTGTCAGGCACCCACATAGCCACAGGGTCCTCCCACATGAGTGACTCAGGCCACATCTGCTACAGAAATTCAGAGACGAGAGCATCAGGCCTGAGTGGGGACAGCCTCACCAGTCACAGGCCCTTTCTCGCCGCCCCTGGCTGGGGCTCAGGTTGTGAGCCTCCCCAGGCTGGGGCGCAGTCACACACACCCCTGCAGGCACGGCCTCTTCTGTTGTCGGTGCACCCTAGTTCTTGGAACCTCTTCTGTGGGTCATCCAGCTACTCATGACTTGTTTCCTCTCTGTTCCCTGCAGTGACTGAGCTCCGTGAGGGCTGGACTGCATTTTCTTCGTTGTCTTACTGCCGGAGTATCTAACATTTTGCCTTGTACACAGCACGTGCTTAGTTGTTGACTTGAATTTCACCAGTATGACATTTCTGAAAACACTGTTATATTATCTCAGGTCACGCGTAGCACGTTCTAATAACTTCAGTAGCATGCTTAGTTCATTCAGTTGTGACAAGAGTGGTAACTGTTGGGAAGTTGTACCTCCACAGATGGCACGCTGGGCACACCTGGTACCATGGACAAGAGCTTACATTTTGGAAGTAGAATTCTACTCTCCTCTCTGCCACTTAGTATCTATGTTGAAGCTTTCCACCACTCTCTAAGCTTCAGTTTTCTGTCTATAAAATGGGCAGGTGAAAGTTACCTCCAGAGGTGATTTTATATGTGAAACAATGATGACAACAAATATCAGTTACTTTTTGGATACTTTCTGTTAGGAAGTGGTCGATAAAATCTGTCTATCCTGATACACTAGTGTGTAATGTGTGGGCACATTTCAGATAAACACGGGAGTTCTGTTGTCTGACAAGCCGGTCTTACCTGGCGTGCGTTAGTTTTTCAGTCTCACGTAGCTGCTGGGCAGTTAGCGTTAATAGGCGCGTTTCCGTGTGATCACCGTGCCATTCTGATGTGTCGTCCTGTTTCTTCCAGGATCTAAAGAAGTACCATTTCTACTACTGGTTCTGCTCCCCCGCGCTCTGCCTTCCAGAGAGCATACCCCTCATTCAGGGGCCAGTGGGCTTGGATCAATGGTTTTTGCCAAAACAGGTATCAACAAATAAAATGCAGATCAAACTGAGTTTAAATGTGCGTGAGTGGTTCATCTAGCTCGTTCTAAAGACAGACCTGCCCTTGCCTGGGTGAGGAGGCGGGCTCTGTGGAATCCTCCAAAGGCAGCACTAAGAGCAGACTTACTCGTAAGCACAGTGTTTTGTAAGTGTGTCTGAAGCGTGGTCAGCAGCACTTGTCCAGGTCCTCGTGACCTGTGTTGAGATGCTAAGCCAGTAGGTCCAGGTCCTCGTGACCTGTGTTGAGGTGCTAAGCCAGTAGGGAGGAATTACAGGAACACGTTGAAAGACGGCAGGAATTTGCCAAAGCGTGATCTCCACTCTTAGTGGAGAGAGTCTTTGCAACCAAAGAGAAGACTTTTTCCTTCCTTTGTGCCGAGTTGCAGAGCTTCTACGTTAAGGACAGTCCCTACAGAGGCAGTCCTTGCAGTTTAAGGAATATAATAAGGGCATTAGAGGTGGTTCCCAGAACAGCAGTGCAAACCATCAAGTTGGTAGAAGACAGACTCTCAGCCCCCAAATTCTGATTGTTGTCGAGGCAAATGCTGAGTGTCAAGATGGCTTGAATTCAGGAAGCATGTCACTCACTAAAGCCCAGAAATCCGAAGCCAGGGAGAGCGCTTGTTAATTAAAAAGCTCATTTGCTAAGATAAATCAAAGGTTGTGGTTCTGTGGAATGAATTTTCTGAGGAGAACTGTTAAGTGGGAACAAAAGACTAGGCCTGGGGATTGAGTACTGATGGGTTTGAGGTTTCTCTTAATGGGAACAAAAATGTTCTCAAAGTATTGTGACAGATCCCTGTGGACGTGCTATAAACAGCCTTGAGCTGTGCTTTGTGAATGAGTCAGTTGTATGATAAGTGAGAGAAAGCGTGTCTCAAGGGAGCTATTGAAGATTATAGAAGGGGTCAGGGCAAAATCCATCTGTGGTAGATTCATGCTTGGATATCACAGGCGAGACTTAGTGTCTGGACACCTCTCTCAACCTTTGTGGTGGCATCTTGGGGAACCGGGAGCCATCACATTAAGGGTGCCGTAAAATATTTGTGCGTGCTCCTGTCTGACACTCCACCATGCATTATCTCAAAGTGAGGTGGCATGATTTGGGGCACTCTTAGGTTTGGTTGCTGCAAGAGAGGAACGGGGTGTGAGCAATCATTTCCAGTCTTCTGGCCTGAAAAGCGCCTTTTATTGTATGTTAATTTTTCTCAGTTCAGAGCTAGGTAAGTAGTTGTCTGGAGAATAACTCAGTGTTTCCTGATTTCAGATTCAAGCCCTCGAGCATGCGTATGATGGCCTTTGTCAGACGGAAGGAGTCCCAGCACTGCCTTACTTCCTAATCAAGTATGATGAGGCCACGGTGCTGGTTTCCTCGCTCAGACACTACAGCGATTTCTTCCAGGGTCAAAGGACAAAGGTCAGAGAAACTTTGAGGAGCGTTTTATTATCCAGTAAGAAAATCTGATGTTCATGTTACGATAGACCACTGCGAAATTCAGGCTCATTTAGGTGTCTTAAGCCTTCCAGAGAAGGCTTCAGGACATCTCTGCATCTTCACCGCCCCCCACCCCTGCACTTCCCGAATCAAGACCTCCTCCAGGTTTTCTTAGCTCTGTGGCGCCTCAGGGTAATTCTGGATTCCTCCCTTCCTCAGTTTTTCTTCCTGATACACCTTCTGTCTGTGTTTTAATTCACTGCCAGAGCTACCGCGGCAATGCAGACTCTGGTCCTCTCGTTCCTGGTCAGTGACGGTGTCCACCTGGCACGGATCTCCCTCAGCCCCGTCACATTCCCCGTGCCGTTAAGAGCTCAAGACACCTTCCTTCTGCCCACAGTCCACCTTTCCTGCCTCATCTTCCCCTATTTTCCTCATGAGCCATTGGTCCCGCTGAGCTTCTCTGATTTTCACCAGACAGTCCCTCTAAGCAAGCAGACCCAGAAGCGTTCCTGTGTGTGTCTTTGTCCTCGTGTTGTTTGGTTTTCCTGAAGTAGGTCCTGCCTGTGGGGACGCTAGGAGACTCTCTCGCTGTCAAAGCCCTGTGTCCATGGGGAGGCCGTCTCCTGGTGTTTCAGGTGTGGCTTGTCCGCTCTGAGCTCACTGCCCTTGCCCCCGGCCTCCCCGCCTCACTCCCCTTCTCACTCCCTTGCATACTCTACCTTTCACGCTGTTGGACTGTGAGCTCCCAGAGGGCAGGGACCAAGTCCCACACGTATTTGCCTCAGTGTAGTGGCCAGCCCTCGCCTCAGGCCCTCAGTAAAACTCTTGAATGAGGGAAGGAGTACTGTAAGTGTCTTTTAGATGGAATGAGATAGATAGGAAGCTGTCCTAGGCATATTAAGACACTTTGAAAATTAAAAATAAAATATTGATGATGAGTATCATGCAGGTTTGAGATCAAGTGGGAGACTTTCGGTCGCTGTGTAGGGACGTCAGAGCTGAGACGAGACAGGCCTCTCGCTGGTGCCCTGGCTCTTCCTTGGCCTGAACTTCAGGTGCCTTTTTTTTAAAAGTAGATTTTTTTCTTTTTCACCTACACTAGCATTTTCTTTGTCAGAGGGAGCCTTCTTTAGATTGATGACTGAGGGTTGGGTTTTTATTATAATTCTTGCCCCCAGCCCCACTGCAGTCAGGTTTGCAGACCTGTAGCTAACTTAGCAGCCGCAAGACCAGTCGTTGGTGCTTCGAGGCCCCGTTGTGACAGCAGATGGGGCAAATCGGCCTGGCTTTGAAAGCGGCTGGACTTCAGGTTGTGCGTGGTGAAGACGTGGTCTTTCCCATAGGGCAGCTCTGCCAGAGCAACGGTTGGCAGTTTAAGGGGGCTTTCACATGCTCTGTCATGTAATGACTTCGTGACACAGGTATTCTCAGTACCTGCCTTTCCTGTTTTTATTTATTTTTGGCTGTGCCGGGTCTCGTTGCTGTGTGCCCGCTGTCTCTGGTTGAGCTTGCAGGGGCCACTCTCTAGTTGTGGTGGGCAGGCTTCTCATTGCGCTGGCTTCTTTTATTGTGGAGCACTGGCTCAAGGGTCCATGGGCTCCATAGTTATGGCACATGGGCTTAGTTGCTCCAAGGGATGGGGGATCTTCCCAGACCAGGGATCGAACCCACGTTCTCTGCATTGGAAGGTGGATTCTTAATCACTGGATCACCAGGGAAGTCCTGCATTTTCTCTCTGACACAGACGAGACTCAAACGGCTTAATTGTCTGGTTCCAAAGCCCATGCACTTTCTTCCAGTCTGTTCTCATGTCACTGGGGGAGAGGTGGACCCTGCTTGCTGTTTGGAATCATGTAGGTCTGACTTCAGTGTTGGCACCTCATAGGCCTGTGACCGTGGGGGTGCGCACACCCTGCGTCACCCAGGCCTCGCTGTCCCATGGTGGTGACGCTACCACCTGTGTGTGCATGCTTGCTCACTGGTGTCTCACTCTTTGAGGCTCCATAGACTGTAGTCCACCAGGCTCCTCTCTGCCCCGACACTGCTGACAAAGAAGAGATGTGATGACGTGGGCACAGTGCCCGGCTTGCAGCAGGTGGGCAGTGCGTGCCCACTCCCTTTCCTCCTCAGCAGCAGCCAGTTTCTAAAGCCTGAACAGTTCTCTGGCGTCTCCTGTGAAGTGGTTTGGGCGAGTTGGTGAGGCCCCTGACCCAGAGGCCAACCACCACCTGATTCGGACACGGCATCCTTCACTGGGTTAAGGCTGTATCTCAGGAAAGCCTGGTGTGGCTCAGTGCATATCATGAACACCTCCTGTGAGCCAGAAATCATGAAATATGATTGCACCTGTTCTTGTGGAACCCAGGTCCTTGGAGGAGCGATGAGACATCGACTCGTGGAAAGTTAGCTAGAAATTCGAGTCACAGAAGAGATGGGCCAGCAAGATGACTCGGATGATACTTGGTGGTTTCTCTGCGCCTCTGTGTCCAGTCTTGTTCTAGGAAGGATTGCCAGAGGCTACACAGACTGTGGACCCTCAGGAGCTCCGTGGCCTCGCGACCGACCTCCCTTCTGTGGTCCTGGGTGTCCCATCCAGCCCCGCCGTGCCGCCCAGATGCACGTTCTCACACAGCAATTGGATCGTGTCCCTCTGCTACCTGAAACCGTGCTCTGGTTCCTGTGGTCTTCAAGACAGAGTTAGAAAGTCTTAGCGTTCAGGGCCTCCTCAGACCTGGCGCCTGCCCGTCCCTCCCACCTCGCCTTCGAAAGCTCCCCAAGCTGTGCCCTCCAGATGCCCCTGCTGCCCTCGTCTTCTCCCCGTCTTGCCGCCCTTGGTCACACCAGCTGGTGTTCCTCCTGCTGCTGGTCAATGCCTCACCCCCTCTCTTCCCAGTTCACACTCTGAAAGTGCTGGCGCGGTCCCGGCGCTGTTTGACACCCCTCTTCTGTGTGCTGGTAGCGGCCCATCTCGGCGCTGACCGGACTTCCGCACCATCGCTGGTTTGCTGCAGGATATCTCAACTGGGATCCCTGATCAGCCCGGAGCAGCAGTCACACCAAGACCGTGTCACCCCCCACAGCACATGCTCTGCATGTAGCGTGCTGCCAGACACTCGATGCGCACACAGTGTGTGCGTGAATTTAGAGAGGAGAGAGCTGCTGATCCTCGTGGGCAAGCACGAGGCTGGTGAGCATGGAGACCTCCCAGGAAAGCAGTCATGAGCGCCTGCCTGGTGGCTCAGCCAGTACAGAATTCAATGCAGAAGACCCGGCTGTGATCCCTGGGCTGGGAAGATCCCCTGGAGAAGGGAAGGCGTACCCACTCCAGGACTCGCCAGAATTCCATGGACTGTCCATGGGATCACAAAGAGTCAGACACAACTGAGCGACTCTTCTTTCTGGAGACGTGATGTCTGTGAAACCTAGCTCTCACTTCACTTGAGCCGGTTCCTGCCTCATGGTGTGAACCCTGTTCACTTGCTTTCACATAATTCCACTTTCTCTTTCATGTTCTTTGAGTCATGAACTTTCCTTGAAATTTTTTATCCTGTTCTTCGAGAAATAGGCATTCTTCTCGACACGAATTCCTGCCTTTGTGCTCCAGCTTCCTGTTTTACTCTATTTCCTGCCTCCTTCTCTTAGCAGGGACTTTGACCCTCGAGAAGCCCCTGCTCCTCTGTGAGCCCGCCGTGGTGCCTTCACACAGAAGCTGGAGAGCCGTTGGAATCCCCCTGGGTTTCTCTCCTTTGAGTCTGCTTTCTCTTCTGGGAAACCTGGTGCCCACAACCCTACTGACCACCGTCTCCAGCCTGAACTTCCCTCTGGATCCTGGCCTGCATTAGCCAACCCCCTGCCTGCCTACTCCAGCACCTCGAATTCAGTATGTCTGAGTTGAACTCAGGATCTTCACCCCAAGTCTGGTCCTCTCCTGGGCATCGCCGTCTTGTAGCGACACTGTCATCCCTCCGGTCACGAGAGCTGCGAATCTGGGCAGCCAGCTGGCCGCCTCTCTATCCTCTACCAGCACCATATCTGTGGATCTCACCTCCTAAACTTCTCTCTGTCTGCTGCCTCTGTGTTTCTTCTGCCACCTGCCCAGCCTGAGCGTCACGGTCTTTCATCTGCTTTCCCGCAGTAGCTTCCCAGTGGGCTCTGTGTACCTGCTCAGGCCTCTCTCCAGTCCGTCCCTGTATCATTCCAGGAAGTCCCCTGAAAAGCAGATCTGAACATGTCACTCTCCAAATGAGGCAGAGCAATGCTGTCTGTCCTGTGCTCTAAGAACCCAGGTCCCTCGTGTGGTGTGCAGAGGCCCGCACGTGGCCCGGGCCTGTGTGGATCTGTCCCCGGGACCCCCATGTGGTGTGCAGAGGACCCCACGTGCCCCAGGCCCTGTGTGGATCTGTCCCCGGTCCCTGTGTGGTATGCAGAGGACCCCACGTACCCTGGGCCTATGTGGATCTGTCCCTGGATCCCCTGTGTGGTGTGCAGAGGACCCCACGTGCCCCAGGCCCTGTGTGGATCTGTCCCCGGGACCCCCATGTGGTATTCAGAGGACCCCACGTGGCCCGGCCCTGTGTGGATCTGTCCCCGGGACCCCCGTGTGGTGTGCAGAGGACCCCACGTGCCCCAGGCCCTGTGTGGATCTGTCCCAGGTCCCTGTGTGGTATGCAGAGGACCCCACGTACCCTGGGCCTATGTGGATCTGTCCCTGGATCCCCTGTGTGGTGTGCAGAGGACCCCACGTGCCCCAGGCCCTGTGTGGATCTGTCCCCGGGACCCCCATGTGGTATTCAGAGGACCCCACGTGGCCCGGCCCTGTGTGGATCTGTCCCCGGGACCCCCGTGTGGTGTGCAGAGGACCCCACGTGCCCCAGGCCCTGTGTGGATCTGTCCCAGGTCCCTGTGTGGTATGCAGAGGACCCCACGTACCCTGGGCCTATGTGGATCTGTCCCTGGATCCCCTGTGTGGTGTGCAGAGGACCCCACGTGCCCCAGGCCCTGTGTGGATCTGTCCCCGGGACCCCCATGTGGTATTCAGAGGACCCCACGTGGCCCGGCCCTGTGTGGATCTGTCCCCGGGACCCCCGTGTGGTGTGCAGAGGACCCCACGTGCCCCAGGCCCTGTGTGGATCTGTCCCAGGTCCCTGTGTGGTATGCAGAGGACCCCACGTACCCTGGGCCTATGTGGATCTGTCCCTGGATCCCCTGTGTGGTGTGCAGAGGACCCCACGTGCCCCAGGCCCTGTGTGGATCTGTCCCCGGGACCCCCATGTGGTATTCAGAGGACCCCACGTGGCCCGGCCCTGTGTGGATCTGTCCCCGGGACCCCCGTGTGGTGTGCAGAGGACCCCACGTGCCCCAGGCCCTGTGTGGATCTGTCCCAGGTCCCTGTGTGGTATGCAGAGGACCCCACGTACCCTGGGCCTATGTGGATCTGTCCCTGGATCCCCTGTGTGGTGTGCAGAGGACCCCACATGCCCCGGGCCCTGTGTGAATCTGTCCCTGGGTCCCCCATGTGGTGTGCAGAGGACTCCACCTGGCCCAGGCCCTGTGCCGATCTGTCCCTGAATCCCTTGGTGCTCCCCTTGGAGGTGCTGACTTCCCTCCCCCTGCAGGGCTCATGCCTGGAACTCCTGTCTCCTTTCTCTTCTTCTGCCTCTCCTCTCCCCACCCCTGTACCTCGTCTCTTCCCAGTTTCTTCAGAGTGAAACTTACTCATGATTCTTTGAAGAAAATTCCTCTCACCCCCAACTTCCGTAAAATGGTTTATTCTGCCCACAGTGGGTTCTCATAGCACTCCATTTGCTGAAAATCTTTAAGTCTCCTGTGCAGTTTTTAATGACTCAGATTATACTAACTTCTGTTTTATTTTAGCATAATATTAAACTCTGCATCAACATCCTTTTTAATAAATACGTATCATCATGAATTTCTCACGTTTCGGATTTAGGTCTCTCGTAATTCTTCACTATTAGGAGCTTTTTCACGCATGAAATCCTACCCTCCCTGCCCTCCTCTTTGTACTTTGAATTATTTGTTCTCTTAGGAAAGATTTCTAGATATGGAATTGCTAGGTTAAGAGGCTTGGCATGCTAAGGTTTATCCTCAGTCGTGTGCTGGCCGATGTCTGATGGCAGGCTCTCGGGGTGGGGGGTGCTGTTTCTTGGTGTCTGCTTATTTCCGTGGCCTCAGCTCTCCCATTGTGGCCCCCCTCAACTCTTGGGCTTCCAGTGTGTGGAAGTCATGGGCTTAGGAGCCAGGAAGGGCCAGTACCTGGTGGCTTCCTCGCCTGTGGGGCCAGCTCCTGCACACTGCTTCTGGTGACTCCTGCCCACACTGCCAGTCTCCCTCAAGCTGGCAATGCTCCCTGAGCAGCACTGAGTATTATATGCATTGGGCTGGCTGAAAATGGGCTTTGTCTAAGCTCTTTTTGCCCTCTAGTGTGGGTCCCGGTGGTGGTGCTGCTGCAGCTCTTCGGGGTTCATGCTGAAACAGCCCCTGACGCTCCACTGCCCATCGTCAGGGAAAGCTTGCTTGACTGAGTTTCGTCCTTTCTCCAGAACAGCTATTCGAGATTGAATGTTTGGGAAACGGTTTGTCGTTTTGACAGCATCAGCCTTCAGTTCTCGGGTTGTGAAATCTTAGGACAAGAGCACTAGGAAAGGAGCAGTAACTGGTCTGCTGTTAGTTAGAGGCTGTTTCTTCTTTCAGCGGTATCCACATCTTGGTGTCCGTCGGTGACATCGCCATGCATGAGATCTCGGAACTTTTTCCCTATACTTTTAAAACCCATAATCCCCTTTGTGCATTTCCTGTTACATTGAGCGTGTGGGTAATAGATAGTCATTTGTCAGTTAAGCATGTTTTATGGCAGTGTGAAAATTTCTCCAGACGCTCAAGTTGGCAATTTTGCCCTCTTTCTCTTCTCACATTGTACTTTTTCAGCAATTGCTGGGTGGATGGTAGCCAGCTCATCACTGAACAACTTCAGTGAATTATATGCTCTCAGCCAAGGAGAAAGGAGCATTTATTTCATAAACCTTCTAAATATATATATATTTTTTGCAGTTACATTTTGTTTCTTTCTGCTGAGTTCTCTTGTAAAAGGAAGTGATTTGCCCATGTTCACACAATGAATCTGTGGCAAAGCCAGTTCTAGAATCCAGATCTCCTAGCCAATGGTTATTTCTGACTTGCATTTACGAAGTCTGTTTATCCAAATAGTTAAACTGGCTTGCTCAGCCTCATTTGGACTGAATCCTATAGTGATTAAGCTCACAAGTTTGATCCCTAAAGCAGTGAAAGATTTTAGGGTCACTTTTGAATCATCAGAGGACTCTTTCATTGTGTTCAGCCTGGCATCAAATGGATTCTGTCATCCTCCTCTCTGGACGCTTGCTCTTCATACTTATGCGTGCCTCCTGTGGGTAGAAGAGTTCCTTTAAAACAGATTTGGGCTAACCTCCCTTTGTAAATAAGTGGTAAATGTCTCCTTAGTGGTTCATTCCTTCTCTATAGCTCATTTCTAGGTCAGGTTGCTCTAAGAAACTTATTCCTGGTCTTGTCTAAAAGGATTTTTTTTTCTTACTTCCTTCCTGCCTGATTGCCTTTGTATTTAGTGTCAGAAATATGCTCATTTTTTGAAATTAAGCATCCACTTGTACTATCTGATGTCACATTCTAATTTATATCATTTAAATATCATTTAGCCTCAGCTCTACAGTTTCAGGTGGTGAAACCTAGACCCAGAGAATATTTGATAAACTAGAACTTATCCTCCTTTTTCCCCGCCAGCTAAGAAGTGATAACTTTGAAGCTGAAGGTAGATGACTAATGGTGATAGACTGAACTAAACGGAGTGGTCGACAGGTTTACTACAATGGAATTTCTGTGGTTATGATTCTCGTTGGTTGCGTGCTTCTCTTGTTCTCAGGCTCTGTGCCAACTGCAGGTGAGAGTGACCCTATAGATGAGAAACCTAGGCACAGAGGTGTCGGAAATTGCTGAAGATCAGATGAGAGTAACTTAGAACTTTTGATAACAGCCCAGGCTTAGGGAGTTGTATTTGAAAATTGAAATGCAGCATCTCTGTATGAATGGCATTTTCTGGATTGATATGTCTGGGTTCTTCCCAAATAAAAATTGAAGAGCCTTTGCAAAACCAGGTAAAATTGAA